>JALLBB010001011.1:0-10341 GCA_036939735.1 Discostella stelligera
TTAGTTGTGTGCGTGTAAGAAAATGGGCAAGTCACAATAGGGCGTAAACTCGTACTAGAGTACGCAAAACTGCCTGCACGCATACCAGACAAGGACAAGCATGCCAACGGGAGGTATTGTTTGACAATATAAGATCATTCTGAAAGAAAACAGTCCGATTATCGATTATGGTCGAAGCGACAGAAGCCCAACCTAGTGCAATACTTTGATAGCAACACTCTGTCAATATTGAAGATTTACTTAATTCCTCGCATCCCTTGTGCTTGTTCATCATCTACTCCCACATTTTCTAGTGATGTTGCAATGCGCACCTCGACATTTTTCCCTCTTAATCGCACAGCAAATTTGACTAAACCACTTTTGGGTTTCAGATATCCCCTAATAATCGAGAGGAGTAGTCGAAGGTACACGGCAAAGTGCGTTGAGATCTCTGGTGCCTTTACCACATCGTAACAAGATAATATCAAATGCTACAGAAAGTACAAGCGGATAAAAGCAAATTACTCACATAACTCCTCCTAGTATTGGAGGGTACGGGCACCATTCGCCAGAAACCTGTCCACTCTGTATTTCAAACGCCGTTTGATGAACAGGACAGACAATGCAATCAACACATCCATCCACGGTGCCATCATCCATTGCCGCCTTTCCCTTGTCTTTCTTCACTGGTGGCTTGCGCTCTATAGTTGCCAAATCAAAAGGACTCCCCAAGTGCGGACAGGCGTTGGCAAATGCATCCAAGCGCTGCCCATCTCGCGATGCAAAAATAATTATATCTATCCCATTCACTGAACACGGAACAATCTGACCTGGCCCTACCCTAGTTTTTGGGCATGCTACGACCCATTCCTCTTTACTGAATTGGAATAAATTGAAATTCGATAGTCCAGACATTGCAGTGGCCAAACGTAGCCGCAAGGCATCCAGTGCGGTTGGTTTGTATCCGAGTTCCGTATTTTTTCCTTGATCATTCTTGCTCTGGTCTTTTTTGATGCCCCCACTTTTGTTCTCCTCATCTTGCTTCCCGTCATCCTTAAATGTATTCGATATTTTATCCCGCATTCGTCGCCACACCCCGCGTTGTCTTGATAATTCTTTCTCGTTATTCTTGGTTTGATCATCTGAAATATTTTTTGGAAATTGGTATTCAAAGAATTTTGGCACTTTATTCATGTAGCACGAGGATGATCGACGTATTCTAAGCGCTTGATATTTTTTGCAATTGATGGGATGTCGTGTCGATCGGTCTCCTCGAATCGCATTGTTTTCGTGATGAGCTGTGCGTGCGTGTGTCAACCGCGTCGTGGTTAGCAGCAGTGACATCTCGCCAATACCACTCCCACACGCGAAAGGATTGTTCGACGGTACGAAACAGCATGGTCTGCCATTACATTCCAGCGACAAGGTGGTCAGAATTATCCCTACAATCGCCGCCAACCGATACATATCTACTGCCAATGTCTTGCCGGAGACGCAGGCGTTGGCAGTGGCAGTCGGTGGGCTGCCTGCGGAGTAGGTACGTAGTACGATACCTCTTGGCTTGATTGGCAGGTCGAAAACGTTTGGCGATAACTCCAACGACATGAATCGGAACAAATATCGCCAATGGTTGTCTACCCTGCCAGTGTGCGTAAGAAGTACCTATCTACCTCTCAGTGAGAACGATGCTTCCCTTCATTCATTTCCTGTGTATCGTACCCAATCTCCACTGTTCATAATATTCAATTCGTACCTTGCCCTCGCCAGCCATGGTTGGCAGCCATCGCATGCCTGATCCATTAGAGCTACTTCTAGATGCATGTCGAAAATGCGCGACGGATCTCTCGCAAGGCTCTCTCGTGGAGGCTCTCAGATCTTTGCATCGTGAATTGATGCAAGTAAGGACGACATGGTCGTTCCCCCAAGAATCAAGCAGGGTGCAAGAGGATTTAGCTACAGTTGTAGAATTGGACGACTTCACTGAACATCAAATTTTCCGCAATGTTGCCGAAGAGTTGATGGATTTAGAACGTGCCATACCTCATATTGACGAAGAGGTGGATGGAGAATTTTCCCTCGATGAATATTCCTTTGACGATGACTATGGGTGGTACAAGGAATTGGTGCAAAAACTATCTCATGTGATACAATTTCGTGATAATGGTAGAAGTGAGGACATTAGGAGGAGATCTGAATGTCATGATCCAAGTCCAGATTTTAGCTGCAATAATCATGAGCGGTGGATTGATCGATGTTTAGATGTCTGTGGCTATGCAATATCCTTGGAAGTGGCAGTGGACTGTCTACGCCAAATCGTTCATCACTCTTCACCAGCATCAAAGGACACAGCAACAGCAACAACTTCATTCCTCAAAGAAAATGTATTGTGGAATCAAATGGAAAGGAAATGTCCCGGGTTTGCTGCGGCCATTACATCGCTACGAACGATAAGGCGGCGACTACTTCTCATTCCTGCGTCTGGTATAGAGGGAGGGATCAATATGATTTTGTTTCCTAGACCAGTTCAGTATACTTTCTTGGGATTGAATGAAATCTTGGATTGCCAACAGATCTGCTCTCAACTTGAATGTCTAATCCTCCCCTTGGAATATCATCTCAATCACCAATCACGCCACATAAATCAAACTCAGCTGCTTTCCGACTCGCTTCCTAGCTTGGCCATGTCTGTGCTACCCACACTCATATCTTCCGCGTGTTACGCGAAGCATCTCTGTCTTCCCACGTGGGCCAAATCGAGTATTTCGCTTGATATCCTGCTTCAATCCGCCTGGAAAAGTGTGTTGGTCGGTGATATTTTCGGCTGTGTCACGCTAGCGGAAACTCATTTCAGTCCCAGTTGCAACTTGAATCCAGCGGTGTTGCCTGAAGCAGCTTCCAATTATTTTCAATTGCTTGTGCGGCAAATAATTGAAAGTGGACGCTCGAACATGATAGCTCGCCAACTTTATAAGTGCTGGAAATCTTTTGACTGTGATGCCTGTCCTACTGAAATTGACAATTCGCGAACACCGCGATCAATTTTCTGCCAGCAAATTGAATCGATCATTGGTTCCACTGCATCAAAGAGAGAGATCGCCATGTTTGCCCAGGCGATTCTGCGACATTGTGTGAAGCACAAAGTACCAAAACACGATCTCGACGGTCACGTGAGCAAATTGGCTAGAAAAAAGTTGTATGAAACGTGCAAAACAGATATTCTTCCATTTCTACGAGACATGTTCCTACCCTCTATCTCCAAAGATGCAGAGTTGGCCGAGGCAGTGGTTCATTTCATGATTTTGTCGCCTCCTACGTCATATCACACCAAACCCGCGTATTCAGTCCAGTCATTTCCCAAGCTGAAATCAACCGATCAGGCAGTTCCGTGGTGTCTCGCGCAACTCTTGGTAACAAATGATGATGATGGTAATGACATTGTCGACAAGTCAAAATCTCGTGATATTCCAGTACTTCTGGAGAATAGCGACGATTATGAAAGTGACGAGGACACTGTTCTCAGCAGCAGATGTGCAAATATTTTGGTATCGAATCTCTTTGCCGTAGCATTAGTCTGGAGTGAACACGTTTTCGTCACGAGAACGGATACACTTCAACAGCAGTACGTGACTGAATTTCTACTACACCCATTGGAGTGGAAGCAAATATCTCAAGATGACCTACAACAAGGTTTGTCGGATGACGGTACCACATTGGCAGCCGTCTTAGTCCAAGGGGTGAGCCTACGTTTAGATGTTAGCAGGTCAGAATCTATTCGGGCAGATGGAATGCGTGTCGCAGAGGCTTTGGCGTCGCTTCTAGGTCAAAACTTGCGCTTTGAAGAACTGCACCAATTTGATGATACTGATAGTGAAGTTGCAGTCGGTGAAGTATCGACAAAGGAAACGAAGAGGAATAAAAAGATGATGAAGACGAAGGAAAAAAGAAGGCCGAAACGCAGAGGTTTAGTGGTTGTAGACCCTGATGCTCTGGTTCTAGATGATGATGGTGACTCCTTAAGTAACTCGCGAAGTGCAAGCTCGACCAGTTCCATAAATGGAGGCAACAGCTCTGAAAGCGCCTCGTCATGGGGAGAAGATTCACTGCAACCATACGAAATGGACGATGATGAAGAGGATTTACGACGTGTTCCGCGTCCTCGCAATCTTCGTGAATGTTTAGCTTACCTGATTTCATCAGAAAATGACGACTTAGTGTATGACAGACATCAATCAGCATTGACTGAGTTGGTTCCAATTGTTGCTGCCCAGCCGTTAGATTTGCATGATGTCCTTACAGTATTGCTGCGAATATTGCTACATTTGGAGGACAAATTCAACATGGAACAATTTTCTGAAAAAAGGTGGGATTGCTTACTCACCCTCGGGTTGCATGCTCCATATGAGACGTGCGTGCATTTAGTAGGAGAGATGAAAGAGAGCTTTCCCGTTAGACTGGAAGCATTATTTCTCCTGAGAAGCATAGCACAAGGATTGTCGCGAAATGATCCGCGTCAAGAGCTCAACCATGTTGCAAGCAACATCGACCAAGAAATCTGTCGTTGTAGCACGAAGCTGCAACGTGCGCTGGGCATTCGTGAGCTTGGGGGTGCTGCGCCGACTGAGCAACTTTCTCAATCGTCCAAGACGCGGCGATGGCGGAAACGTCGTGCACATGTAACAGCTACTCCAAATAGATTCGGGCCCATTTCTGTTCAATTGACTTATTGTTTGTTTGCCTTTTTATCCCAAACTAGAACTGATGAAGTAATTTGGGGTGGACCCACTGGAGAGAGATTCTTGTCAGAGTTCTTGAGGACACTGTCGATCATGCTTCATTGTGCGCGCACTTATACAAGTGCTGCGTTGCGACTGTTGACTTTGGATCTATTTGAGCTCGCATGGTCCTTTCGTGATGCGGTCTGCGCAGATGTTCGCCACGCAGCTCTGATGGCGGTGCTGACATGTGTGTCGATGCTTCCGTTAGAAGATGTTATACAACATGCGCATGGGATGAGTTCATTCCTCACTCGTTGCAAAGCGCGCGATGACAATGCCGAATGTCGTTATTTAGCATCCTTGATCGCCGGTAGCATGTCGGATCGTATCTCCCAGAACCTCATCGGACAGGCATGAGATCCACGTGAAACGAATAAATACCGGCACAATCGGTACGGCTGGGAGCTGGGAGCTCTCAAAGGATTAGTTGAATACGTATATCTCTAAGGTCAATTATGAGGAAACTAAATTCTTATAGCAACTCTAAGCGTGGCACTCCTGGACCGACTATTTACCGCCACCTCTTCGTCGGATGCATTTCTTGGCTTTGTCAGTGGTTCAAACGGACGATTGGCATTTATTGAGTCATCGTCGACTGTGTTACCCCATAGGTCACGCTCTGACGAATCGCCTAGAGCTAAATCTACTTTGCCATCCCGCATTATTCGCTTAGCCATCTTGTCTTCCATGCTATGGTATGACAAAACTGCAAGAATACCGCCATCCCCATTCTCCATGAGTGATGTGCTTCGCAAAACCCACGGAGCCACCCTTTCTAAGACTTCCTTTAATGCTGAATCCTCCTCATTTACGACAATTCTCAACGCTTGGAATACACGCGCTGAAGTCGCAATCAAACCTGCTCTCTTTTGCCGAGCAAAGGTTGGAGTCACCGAGTTTATCGCGTGGACGAGATCAGTTGTAGTGTAAAGAGGACGGGACGTTATAATTGCCGATGCAATACGTTTTGCACGTGGTTCATCTCCATATGTTCGTAGGATATCAATGATGGTAGACTCATCAAACTCATTGCATATATCCGCAGCTGTTAGGATGCCACTATGGGAGTTGCCCGACATGCGCATATCAAGAGGACCTTCTTTCATAAAGGCAAAGCCACGCTCAGAGGTATTAATCTGATGAGATGAGACTCCAAGATCGAGCAGCATCCCATTAGCTCCACGTGGGAATTCGACTTCAGTATTAATGCTTTGCCGACGATCACCCAGAAGATATCGGCCTGTAACCGGATGTCGCAATTTCGACAAAACGGTGATTAGATCTCTAAAGTTGGATTGTACCGGGATAAACATTGGGTTTCCTGCTTTCCATCCACACACAGGCTTGCCGAAGCCAAAACTTGTCTCTGAAATGTAGTCACAGGATGCTAAATACTCGGACAGTCGAGTCGAAGCAGTCGACAAGGCTTCAGGGTCCACGTCGCAGCCAATAAGAATGTCTCCGTCACTTAGTTGTTGAAGCAATGCCTGTGAATGCCCACCCCCTCCAAGCGTCCCATCGATGAAAAGTCTTGAACGATGTTGCGCATTGTTGGCGATCAAGGATGGCTCAGAATCTGTAGATGAAAATAGAGTCCCCCTCTTCTCGAAATCATCAACGCCATTGTCACCAACCGCTTCTTTGTCGTCTCCATCATGCTCAGTGTCATCATCATCCTCATCATCTATCAATAATCTTCTTCTCTTGGCCTCAATAATACTTTTCTTCTTTCTCCATCGCTCCTTTCGGGCGCGTATCAATTCACCCCACTCCCCCTGTTGCAGTAGCGCATTGACGCATTCTGTTGGCATGACAGGAGCATGGTATTCGGATGCGAAGGTTGCAGTAAACTCCGGCGAAATTTCTTGATCCGTGAAATTATTCTCCAATGATTCATTTATGTTTTCATTCGGAGCTAAGATTGTTTGTTTGGATGTACCCTCCTCATCGGAATCGGGCACACTATTTCTATTCATCGACTTTAGTTTCGCCTTTTTGCTCTTGCCCCCATTACGTTTACGTGCCATTAATAACGAGCTAGAATGGAGTGCGCAGCATCTATTGCCAATCGGAAGAGAAAGAGAGAAACGCAATGTTATTGGTCTTGTTAGCCTCTCGCATTTTCGATGATTTATTGCAAAATGAGCCATTGCCGCCGGCATAAATAATGAGGATGTTGTGACGACGCAGCTACTGCTAGTGGTCGCAGCCATAGCTCGAACGATGTTGTTGCGGTGCATAAAGATTCTTCCGCTAGCGCGAACACCCGTTAAATTCGCACATGATGAGAGTACTACGGCAGCCATAATGACTGATTTCCTCATGTGTTGGATACTTCACTCCTCATCGATACGACGACATGGTCTCGGATTGCTTTGCATTGTGTGCGTGGGGTGGATGATGGGGATTTTATGGTAGTACTACTATCTTGGACTTGGGTGATGTTTATGATTGTGGGAGATTGTGGGGTTGGTTTCGTCGATGGCCAGACTTTGGCGGGAGATTGGGAGGGTGGAGCCGCGGGGTGCGTGCATGCAGTGGCGGCAGTACGTACTATCTACCGTATTATTATCATCTCTACTCCCTCCGAGAGAATTGCAGCAGCTTGATGTGTTCTTGAGGTCAAGGTGCAATTCTGATATATCAATAAACAGTCAACGACAATTCTGTACGGCAACAGCAATGCAATTGTATGAATTCAATATGATTGTTATGGGAGATGTCAAGATTTCAGTCATGCACAAGCACCATGATACCGTGATACTCTTTGCTGCATTTTGTACAGGTAGTAGGTAGTAGCAGTTCATCTAATCCAGTTCAGGAGTCACTTCATGCTTACAAAATCATATCCGCCCTTCTCTTTCCGCACATGCATTACAGAATACGCTACTTTCCTAAAACTTGAACGGCAGAATATTATTTTCATTTCATCCATGTACAAGGGACTTCTTCTGTATCATCATTTCAGCATCTTTATCCTTTGCATTCTCTTGCTCCTCGTCCTTGCCTCCGTCATCATCACCTCCGGCAGCAGCAGCAGCATGATGTTCTCTATACCACTCATCCGTGCTCCACACCGCCTGGTTGTCACTGGCCAAATTCCCCACCAATTTATCCGCCTGTGCGGCATTCACCACCAGCGTCTTACCAAACAATTCCGCCCCATCCATATTGTATATAGCCTCGGAGGCATCTTCGGCATCGACGTACTCTAAGAAGGCATAGCCCTTGTGTGTACCGGCGGCATAATCCATGGGCATGTCGATGGATTGGATAGGACCGAAGGGAATAAAGGCGGCGCGTAGGGTGGATTCGGTAACGGCCGGATCGAGACCACCAATGTACAGAGCCTTGCGAGCGGCAGAGGACGACTGAGATGACAACATGATGACGAATGTGGGTGCCGTAGAAGATACGAAACCTATTTTGATTTTCAATAGAGAGCCGAAAATATTCGGTCAAGCCTCTGAATAGAAATGGGGTAAATGGTTACTAAATTGCCTTCAATGATATGCGGAGAAATGATGAAACGTAGTTGCCATAACGATACAACGAAAGAAGAGAAGATAGTAATAATAGGGGAGTGCATTCTGCGGGGAGGAGGAGGGGTGGATGGGATGGTGGGATGTTGCGGCAACAAAAATTAAGAGGTCGAATTTGGCTTAATCTAATCGGGTATTTTGTATTTTCATGGAACGGGTAGAATGTTTGGTGATCGGATCGTTTTTTTATTTTTTCGGTTCTAGGTAGCTGTTTTGCTACCTCGCCGACACACTACCAGGACCCGACAACAATATTATCAATAATCCTTATCTCCCCGGCAACGACCATGGGCGGCGACAAATTTAGCTCTGGCACATTTGACGATCCTAAGCATGTCGTCTATGGACCAGGATTGACGCGAACGCTGTATTCCACGGTAAATAGTCTTCCTCTTTGCGGTCCCATCGTTTCCTCTCTTGTATTTTTTCTTGCGTCATAAGTTCGCTGTAACGAGGGGGGGGCAGAAGTATCAGCGAGTATCAGGGGGCGGGTTACAGTGATTCTGTGGGATGGCGAGTATATGAATATTTTTATTTTGAGGAACATGCAGTATGCTGAAGTACTTCGAGAAATTGCGATGGTAGCTGCTGACTCTTAATTACTATTGAGTGTTATTTCGATGGTATTTTTTGAGCACCTCTCTGTTCACTGCAGCGATGGCGCAGACCTTCTCATGGGAAACATGAGACACCCCCCTCAAACGACACTTTCATTATCTACCTCTTACTGACTCATTTTCCATTCCAAATCCCCAACTCCAACTTTACAGGGCACTGGCGCCTTCTGTGGAACCATCTACGGCACTTGCATTGCGGCATGGTATCCCGATCCTATCCAATCTGTTGGGAGATATGCGGCGTCGATGCCCGGCCGCACCGATTATCGTGCCGTGGCACGTACCGTATTGCGACCAGCCATGTGGTTCAGTCTTGTGGCTGGGACATTTACTGCAACAGAGTGTGCCATGGAGGCGGCACGGAATGAAGTTAAGGATCCGTGGAATAGCCTCGTGGCGGGTATGGCGGGGGGGGCGGTCATCGGGATGACGACCGCTCGACCACAGATTGTGGCGGCTGCGGCCATTGGGATGGGACTATTTATGGCCGCAGTGGATATTTCTGGGCCGACCACGGTCTATGATGAACCTGCCCTAAACATGAAGCGTATGGGGGTATTGCCTAAGCAACATGTTGAAAGCGACGCGTTATCGGCGTTGAAGGAGAAATATCCTCAACACAAGAATCTTTAATAAGAAAGAGAATGAGGGAAATCATGTTACTTGTGTCGAATCATCGATGTCTTGATCATGATTCAGAGAGGCAGTTTGAACAATCCAAAAAATAATAGTGATGGGCACCTAAGAGTACTACTAACTTGTAGCATTACAACGCCACCAAAGCTACAGTATTCCATTGATTACGTTATTGGTGATTATCCCATTCTTGGTACTCTTGCAGAGACGACTGACTGCTTAGTTTACTACTACTACTACCAAAAGACCTAAAAAAAATAGTTGATACCCCCCCCCCTGACCAGGGACAATAGCCTTCAATTAGACCAGCATAGACCAGCACCGACACGAAACGGCACCAGCCACGTAAGCATTGCATTAGGGAGAATGAGACATTCTCCCAGGAGTCAGTGATTTGGTCAACATCCACCTCCTTCCGACACACCGCATGGATGATCTTCCCATTCCTCATCCAGCCAAGTGGTAGCTAACGTGTAGATCAAAGTCACACTGGGCAGAATGGTTGCCAGTTGCAAGCGCGCCAGTGCTGCAACGAGTATCAAACTTTCGCCTGGCAATTAGTTCGTAGAGAACTACTACTGAATGGCTTTTATTTTTACTTATCCTTTAAATTATTTCATAAAAAACAATCTCCTGCATCGGCGTGTGATTATATTATGAAATAGTGTTGTAGTGCCATTTTGCGTGTGGTACTACTATTTTAAATGGCAGAGCAATTGCCCATATTTGCTAGACAATATCGCAGCAACCAAAACGATCTATAAAATAATATTAACATCATATGAACGCACT
>JALLBB010001012.1:0-10310 GCA_036939735.1 Discostella stelligera
CTCTCGATAGTCTCTGTAGCTTCAAAGCAAACAGCTCGGCGACACTGTCAGTGATGGGGAAAATATCGATTGAATCGGCATCCCACTCCCATCCTCTGGTAAAACTGTGAGTTAACAAATAGTTAACCGTCAATGCTTGAATAAACTCAATCACATGGAGAGGATGTCCACCAGTCTTTTGAATGACTAGCTCGGATAACGGTCTAACTCGCCGCACAGGCAATGAAAGTGCATGTGAAAGCATCTCATTCAGCGAGTTGTGAGAGAGACCCGAAAGTGAGATGTCGGTCATATTTATTGAATTGTCACTTCGGAATTTGTGAAGGACCTTCGCTAGTGGTTTGGTGTAGCGCGCCTCATTGTCTCGATAGGAGCCTACAAACATGATGTATGCTTCGACATCTGAATTGTCAGTGCGGCTGTCACATAGATTGATATCAGTGACGGAAGAATTCAGATCTGGGCTTGCTTCCTTGACAATTTCGACCAACAGCGACAATGAGAGAGGATCCGCCCATTGCAAGTCATCAAGGAAAAATAGAATTGGCGCCTGCTTCGATGATATCGCCTGAAGCAGTTTGCGAAAGAGTGATGCCATCATAGATTCATTCAGTCGAGGGGAATCCAATGGTGGTGCCACATCCAACAGGAGTTTCAACGACGGAATGTGCTTGGCCAACATTCCAAGACCTTGTGGAAAGATCGCATGCTTGAGACTTGCGCGCACATGTTGAGATCTTCCTGAACAGGAACATTCCAATGAAGTGATAAAGGATGAGGCCGCAATGCTTCGATGAATTCCATGCTTTGGACACAGTGCAAGAGACCTTAAATAGGCGTCCATTGAATGGGTGAGGACGGAGAGAGGTTCGGGGTGAACTGCAGACAGAGGCAAAACCAGCAAGTGTGAGATAATGTGGAAAAGCAGTTGATGCAATCCAATGTCACCCCCTGTGCCGTAGGAGAACGTTTATAAGTCCTGGGCCGTCACCGTCGTCATAGTGAACTCACCTACTTGATCAAATTTGCATCGCAAGAAGAGCCACCCTCTCTCCTCCAAGCAGGCACCCACTAAACTCACAAGGCGACTCTTTCCTGCGCCGGAATGCCCAGAAACCATGACGATCTCACTTTTCTTTCTAGCCAATCTGCAAACTCTATCACCCTGTGCACCCTCTTCTTTGACACGTGTCACCCGATCAGCGGCAATCAGCAATGCATCTGCTTCGGCCTCTCTTCCGTACACCTTATCACCAAACTCAATCTTCCACCGTTCAGAATATGTACCGTGCAGAAATCTATCTGGATTCATTATCATTTGCTTCAAATCAGAAAGCACGTCCTCGAACGAAGAAAATGCACGTTCCGAACGGAATATTTCTCCATTTTCATCGCCCAACAAGTCCGAGATGAATCGACGCATGGGAAGGGGAATGCCGGCATCCAACATAGCCGAGTTGAAGTCGTTGCCATTCATCTCTTCAGATTCGGCCGCGCGGAATTGTTTACGAAACATATCCATTATCTCAGCTTCTTCATCCGCACCGCCGCCCCCAGCATCATTATCATCATCATCATCATCATCATCATCATCATCATCCCGTCGAAGACTGAGGGCAGCCGAAACACTTGCTTTCGACGATTTTACATCATTATTACGAGGGAGAAAATCGGGCAACGTGGGTTCATTTCCTCTCAAACACATTGCATACGCTATCTGCGCAAATGCCTGCATAGCATCGTACTTTTTTTTCTGGTGTTCGATCTCTTTACAATCATGTTCATGTAAGGATGAAGAACCATCAATTCTGACAAAATCAGCGGACAATATTATTTGCCTGTTATTTTCTCGCCCGAATATCGACAATGCAGTCGATTTTCTCACAATTACATTCTCCTCCGTGATCAAGGCTGGATTGACAAGAATCTTGTCGCCGCCAGTGCTGACTCCACCATCGATTAATTTTCCAGCAAGGGAATGCAATATCTGCACTGTCTGCTCTAGATATGGTCGCGGTATGGACATGCCGAACACCGGATTGTTTTTGCTATCATCTTTCGTCCCGATGATATTATCGTCGCGATGACAGGAAATCCAATCTTGTAGCCCACATTCAAATTCGCCATCCCAATCTTCGTTAGAGTCCCTGCCTTGTCGGAATGGTGGCAATGAAGCTGTTGATTCAGAAGGGTCTACTGCGCCAACACCAACACCAGCTGTATCATTTGGAAGAACCATCTGATGCTGGTAAGGCAGATCAGTGGACGTTCGCGATGTTGTAATACTAGCAGCGCTAGTAGTCCTAGGAATAGTGGTCGCACTTGTCGGCTGCAAGTCGCCGGCGCCTGTTTTTCTCTGGTTGGGAATGCGGCGACGGACACGCATCTGTTTTGCGCGGTCACGACTCTCCTCCAGAGTGAAACCGACCGCTTGCATTGCCGCTGGCACCGAGCGGCTGTGCGGATCCTTCAGGAGCAGATCGACGGCTTTTTGGGTGCGCGGATCGGGCTGGCGGCTTCCAGATGATGATGGGGTCATTGCGATTGATACGAGCCTCCCGAGTGTTTGCCGTAGCCGTACTATTAGAAGATGGTTCGTCTAAGCTGACCATTGACTAAAACATCATAGTCGCAACACTGAAAAGTTAACCTTAAACTGGTTTAAAGCTAAAAATACTGGATTCATACGTAGAATCACCCCTATCCGTGGGCTTCCCGCCAAGACACAAAGAGGCGAAGCCCCGCCGGATCGAGGCGCTGTTTTTTGAAAAGGGTGGGAAATAGCACTATTTCTGTCGGTGCTGCCCTCCGATACGACACAGTAGCCGAGGCGTAGGAACTCGTACTAATAATAGGTCCAGCCCAACCCACGCCCACATCGCGATCCTCCAAATCGAAAGATCCACCACCATCATCATGGTGCGCTCTCTCCTCGCCGCTCTCTCATCAGTATCCGAGGCCGCCGTTGCCGACGCCACCATTCACGACAATGCGGCATCCAAAGAAGAAGGTCAGACTCCTCACCGAGTTGAGCAATCTCTGCTTGTGCGAATTGGGCAATCGATGTCCCTCCCACGTATCATTTCTCCAACTCAGGCAAGCCGCCAACAAACTATATTTGATGCTGCTATTCATCCCACCACTCCGTCGCCCTCTTCTACTACACCGCCATTGCATCACGCGTCGTCGCGTCTTATTAGCAGTATTACTTCTTCATTCACGACGCTAATGTCTCCTCAGCGTCGACGTCGTTCAAGTGGCAACGATTCCTCTACTTCTGTCGGCGCTTCCACTGCGATTGTAACTTCGCCTCGTGGTGGATTCGACAGCAAGCGAAGGCGAAACAATACGCCCCAAGCAATTACTGATTTTGCTGGTTGGGGCATCTGCAGTATCCGTGAATTTGCGCAATTCTCTGTTGGCGACCAATTTGTGATGATCATTCCATCCGATCACAAGAACGACAACAAGCATGGTATAGCACAGAGGAATGCGCTACGAAAACGTGTTGTAACTGCGGTGGCGACGACTCTTGCAAATAATACTCCAGCATCCGCTAAAGCGCCATTTCGCAAAAATTCTGAGTCTGCACAATTAAAGAATGCGCAACAACATTTACTGAACAATCATGGCATCGAACGCCGGAAATTAATATACATCGAACTGCGATGTTTGATACATCGATATCCTCATCGCACAGATTATGTCACTGACATTCTTCCCGTTTCTGAGATCACCACACAAATTCGTCAGCATGAGGGAATTTACTTTTCACTACTTGATTATCCGCTACTCAACAGGAACAACAGCAATGCCACAAACATAGTCCACATTCGATGGAGCGAGGTGCCCTTCATTCAGGTTTGGTCCAAGTATTTTCGTGGTGATTACCGTCCTCCTATCACGATTACTAGCGAACGCGGGACAGCAGAATTCGCCAACGAGTTGGAGTGCAACTTCAACCAATTCAAAGATGACAATCTACGTCTATCCGAATTGTTACTCGCATATGAGAGAAAGAAGAACGATCACCTGGCGAAGACCATACGATTACTAGAGCGCGAGAATTCGAATTCATTGCTTACAACCAACCATCTCTCTGAGGATTTTATTAACAATCAAATGAAGGCAGAGATGATGGATCATCGTCTACCTGAATTTTGCACGTATGCGGACGCAATATACAAGGATGCATGGATTCATCATTACAGTGATTTTAATCCAAACACCGCACTATTGAGCAACAGTGCAATCGTTGCAATACATCACAAGCTCGAAGCTACATTTCCCATACACCATGCGTTTATTAAATCGATGATTTACGGCAAACGATCGCACGAACCGGGAAGAGCAAACAGCAACTACAATTTAGAGAAGCGGAATGTACTGGTTCACTATTTTTTTTGCTTGTTACGCGAACGGGATAGGCACAATCTGCCTCATTGGGCGTTGGTTGCAACGGTTGCACTACATTATCGTGGAGTTGACGCCAATGCATATCGAAATGGACTAGGACGTGCGTGGTCGCTTGATTCGAAAACGGCAATGGAAATGTTGGATGAGATCTACAACTCCACACATCAGCCTCGCATGAATGTTTTAAAGAATCAGCGAATAATGATGAGCGCGCTTGACAACTATAATCGGTTCCAACGTTTTTCGACACAGCGCTGTGGAAAATCGGGCGTATTTCACAATGGCATAGTGTTCAGTGCTGTCCGAGCAAAGGAGTTTAATAAACCGTGTGGATCAATCATGAGAAACAACAAGTCTGAAGTATGGAAGGTGATGACGTCAACCTTATCTTCCGACTTCAGGACATGTACTGTCACTGCAATGATGTTGCAGGAATGGACCAACGCATCTGATGAACACACTCCAACGGGAATAGTATCCACTATTACACTACCGTCTAATGATTGGAAAATTGTGTTCATGCCAGGATCGGCAGCCGAGGTGACAATCACTCACCTTCAGCAAGAAATACCATCCTCACTACGTCAAAAGTTTCCCATCACTGTGGACACTCGCAATGCGATCTGCGCTGACCGTTCGTGGATGGCTGCTATTGACAGCGATGTGCAGTATCGCATCATTCCAGTTCAAGAATATGCAGATAATGTTCGACTTGCAAGGAAGTTGAACGAGCTATGGAATGGAATTACGTCACCACTGTACGACTTCGACACGTCTGCAACTGATACAAATGAAGACTTTGTACTTTTACAGAATAGTAGCCGATTGTTTAAGAACGAGTTCATGGACAAAATTGGTGGAACAGACGAGTCTACTAGTCTGCATCGCAATATAAAGCACTTCCAACAACACTGCCTCGAGTACTTTAATGAGGCGTATCACACCGTTGATGAGTATGTTTGGTTGCCATTACTTGCAAAGGACGAAATGCACAAGGACGAATTGTTTTTAGCAACAGTGGACATCTTATCCCAATTTGGGATGATTGACGCATCTAGTGGCAAAGCGCGAGTCGTAAAGGGTAGTGACTTTCGCTGCTTGTTCCAGTACGGGGACGTGCTTACTATCCAGAAGCTACATCAACTCAATCCTTCCGTGCTTAAGAACATGACACATATTGGCAACGAGGTTAGTGCACAGGCTCTGTACAAAATGTACAACAAGAACAGTATTCGAAATCACGACTATCTTCACGAAAACATCCACCGCCTACAGGCGATCTACAAAATATATTATCCTGGATTTATAGAAATATGCTGTTCTATAATTGGTGCCAAACGAGTTAATATCGATCCAACTAAAGGATCATGGCGAGATCATGAAAACATGGCAATAAAAATTGCATCGGCAATTAAGCATCTACGACTACATAACTTTTTGCAGCAGAAATCACCCATTTTGAAAGTTGAACAGACGCCAATGGATCGCTTGTGGAATCTGCAGGACGAATACAATAATTACTGTCAGTCGTTATTGACTTGTCCGGACCAAGTAACCCGATACTGTGCACTGTTTGTTGATGCGGTCGATTGATGGGACAACTGCAAAGAAGCTGTTTGGATGGGTGACTGGGCTACACTGGAGGTCGAAGCACTGGATTGGTTGCCCGTCTGGGCGGCAACAAGGAAGCCACTCTATCTGTTGGAAACCATGAGACGCAATGAGATAAATTACAATCTCGATGCAGAAGAGTTGGAGTACATGCGCATGGGTCGTTTCATTCGCTTGACACGTAATGGAGCATGCATGTCCTACGACGACTTCTGCGAAAAGCACAACTACGCAATGAAACAGTGCTCCAATCATCCGGACATGCAAGTAATGCAAAGAAAATCGCGTCACTTGCATGCAGCATCACGATGTTACAAACTCATGGTGGGACATAGTAACGCACGACATGCCAGTGTTCCCTCCACACACGATGACGTTCAAGCATTGTACAAGTTCTTTGTTCGATGCGAAATATTTCGTACGTCGCAAGAAGCGCGTTGTCTTGATAATAAGGCCTTTGCACAGCACGTGATTATAGAATCATTTGACAACAGCATTGCAAGGAAGAAAATTGACGTTATGGTGTTCCCGACTTTATCCCAGGTAGAGTCTAGTCTTGTATCATTTTTTCATTTGGAAGAGAATGCAGTGGAAGAAGATGATGAAGAATGTCCTCAAGGCAATGATGCACGTGATGACAATTTCATCTTAGACGAGGATGAGTCTGTGACTTCGAATATTTCAACTATTCAACATGAAGTCGGTGAGTTACGTCAATCGAATATAAACATGATGGGAATAATCAATTTGTTTGATGTTGATGACAAGTCATTTCGAGACGCAGTGAGGAAACGATTGTCAACAGTTGCCGAGGAGCGTGCGTGGAAATGCACAATCGAACAAAGCGTAAAATACTTCAATGCAAAGCTGGAAAAGAAAATGGCTATGTTGAAAGAAAAAGACCGATACGAGAATAGGACAGAGCGAGTATCCAGAAACGAAAGCAACCATGAAATGATGGTGCGGCAATCAAGACTTAGATACATAGGTGACTAATTTAAGGACAATTAATTTAAGGGCGATTAATTTAAGGACCAATACAAATACCCTCCCAATTAGAGTCAATGTAAAGAGCAAACGTTTCGAAGTCGTCATCATTCGAAGCAAATTGTTTTGTTAATGCGAAGTGAACTGAATTTAGTGTAGTATCTTTCACTGCTGACGATGATGATGGTGCTGTTATTGTAAGAATATTCGATGCTAACAACATCAATATTAGTGCATGAACATTCGCAGGAGTCACATTAGAATTTGCCTTCCAAATAGCTTCTTTAACGCGTTTGTTTGCTTTCGACGACATCATGCCAACAAGCGACGTTGCAGTAATACTACCCTTCTCAAAAATACTTGTAGTGAGAACAGATATCAATTGATGTTTTGATATACGGCCACAGAATGATTTGTACGATCCGTCACAGTACGAACAATTATTGTTGCATGTTGGTTCCCCATTGTATGTGGATGGACGCTCAAAATGCCGCTCTATCATCTCATGATAGCATTGTCGAGGAAGAATGAGCATTCGGAGAATTCCGAACAAGTCGCCACGCTGCCTATCGCGCACAGATACATTTGATTCACAATGTATACGCAGCCATAGGGAAAGGAAGGTATTTACGTTCAAAAATATGTTGTATGAGTGTGTCCCAACAGTTGCCGCATGATTATGGAGACGATCAACGCGACCCATTTCCTGTACCATTTCATGCCACGACGGCGGAGGTCCTACACGGAAGCATGTTGTGCAATTGATACTGCTAACGCCACAGTTTGCAGCGGATGTGCAAGGCATGCACCAAATGCGCGGAAGCGAAATATTGTTGTCCTCGTCTTCGGAAGTGTGTGTCCCATCATTGATGTCTGCCAATGGCACGTCACTGCAGAATGACGCCATCAGAAATGACTTGAGCATGAGACCACAATCACCAGTGAGAGCGAGAAAAGTACCATTGTTGAATGGGAGCTTTCTTGCCGTGGTAGATAATCGATTGAGCAATTGTCCATCGCATGCTGCTGCTGAGTTGGAGTAGATCAATGACTGTTTTGTTGGTTGTTGAGTTGCTATTGTCGTCCATGTGTTCATGACGGATGTCACAGGCTGTCCACAAATTTGGAAATTAAACATAATGTTGCGTCGACCCATAGTACCCCAAAGAACAACTGTTGGAAATCGACCAATGAGAACGTTAAATGCCTGCTGGTCAGATATAGTGAACGTAGCCGACATGGCAAGAATTGGCACGTAAATCATAGGAGGAGCAGCCCGCCGAGCAACGGATACGAGGTTGTTGATGGTATCAATCGCTGTCTTGAATTCGGGACGAAACGATTCGTAGTTGTGCACAGTGGCATGGACCTCATCGATGCACACTGCTGAAATGCATCCGCGATGGGCAAGTGATAGCAGCACCGGGTACCAAAAAGAATTCTTCGTCAGTTGCCGTGGAGATACTAGAAGGATGATGCAAGTTTTCTCCTTGCGAGTATATTTGTCGAGATGATTACGAAGGATTGACGCATGATTATTTCGGTATTCATCAAGATGGTAGGCTTCG
Organism: Discostella stelligera; assembly: GCA_036939735.1. Taxonomy (NCBI): domain Eukaryota; phylum Bacillariophyta; class Thalassiosirophyceae; order Thalassiosirales; family Thalassiosiraceae; genus Discostella; species Discostella stelligera. Next base: position 8,583 of record JALLBB010001012.1, read on the forward strand.
ACGGTAATTGAATTTTCGACAGTGCATTTTGATTCCTGATCACTACCAAGTCCTAGAAGTGGAACCATGGTTATCGTAATACCCTTGAGCATTGAAGCCATTCCCTGCATCACTAGCGATTTACCTTCGCCAGTCTTGCGGATCAAATACATCATGTCCGTCTTTTTGTAGACAAGATGAAAAACAGCGTCGATTTGATATGATCGCGGACTCGCACAGCCCCATGTTACTAGTAATTCATTACGTATCGCGGAGGAAACGTAATCGGGGATGACAATTGGCGGTGGCGTGGGTGGGGTGTATTCAACGTCGTTGCGTAAATTAAAGACTGATTCGTTATCGATGACGCGACGAATGGAATCAAGGAAGTGACTTGTCTCGGTGCTGCGAACGGAGTTATGAAGTGACGGTGGCTGTGTAAAGAATGGCTCGTCATCGTCGAAGGAAACATGGCGATCGTCCTCGTCCTCAAGAACGTGGTCCTCCGGCTGAGAGCGGGGCATGGTGGCGTGAGTGCGGTGGAAGTGCGATTGGTGGAGATACGCTCGTCGCTCACCACAATAGCTAGGCAACTTCGAGGCCACAGTGCTCAGCGACACGTGGAGCTATTGCTTAACGCTTTGGCAGGGAGGGAGATATATATCCCAAAAGCTTAACGCGCAAAGGATTAGTCTCTATCTCCACTGCAGCCAGAGTGATGGGCAATACCACGGCGAGCGGCGGTTTGTTAGAGGCTTCACCATGGTAAATGGCTTTTGAACGGAAAAAAAAGTGCTCCCACCCTATTTTGGGGTTACTTAAGGTGGGACCGCCTCGACCCGGCGGGGGTATATAGTACTCCTCCAGTATGTAGCGAGTACGTATGCCCCTGGAAAGCTAAAAATACTGGATTCATACGTAGAATCAGTCTAAAAATCTTTCAGTTTCTCTTGGTATTTGAAATACTAACCACCAATTCACTAAAGCTTCTTCTGGGGTGAGGTTTGATCTAAATTCATTCTATGAACTTGAGCAAAATATTCCCACACTAGTAGAAAGTAAAGAGCATCAGCCCCTTCCCCACCAATCTTTTCCTATCATCACCCAGTGCTCGAAGATAGGTAGTATTACGGTGGCTGCTGCACGCCACTTCAAATAATACAATCATCAATAATATCACCACATCAGCTACACAGACATTGTAGAAGGATTGGTTTAGTGGATTAACAGTATCGCTAAAAATGAAAAAATATTATCTAGTATCATATTAACATTGTTAAAATAATGCTTTTATCTTATTTTATACTTCGTAATTATCATGTTAAATAGTTCATTGTTTCATCGGTGTAGGTGTTTCTCTCCCTCTCTCCATGGCAGCAGCATCTCTCATCTCTCTCCCTCCCCCCCCTCTCTTGCTCTTATTCTCTCTCTCTCTCTCTCTCTCTCTCCCTCTCCCATTCTTTAAATAGTTGATTGTTGTGGCTGGTGACGTCTCTCTCCCTCTTATTCTCTACTATTAAATTAGTATCTCTCTCACCCTTAAGTGTCAGTGATGACTCTCTCTCTCCCATTTTTTGTTGATTGTTGTGTCTGTTGGGACTGTGTACTCAGGCGCCAACATGGCACTGATTAGAGATAAGGAAACTATTGTACTGTTTGCATTTTCGGACGCCAAGATCAGATGGTGTGCGATGGTTTGCATATTTTAAATATCGTAGCTTAAGACTACTTTAAGACACAACTCTTGGA
>JALLBB010001013.1:0-10367 GCA_036939735.1 Discostella stelligera
TCCGTTTCATCCCGGCATACACACCCTCTCCCAAATAATTGAAGGCGAGTGTTTGCGACGACAAAGAAGAAGGGGAAAGACCGACGACACCGACAAACATTGGGCGTCTACCCAAAGAATTCGACCAACCCTTCGTGTCCACCGTGGTTTAGATGCATCAAAACGATTTAAGAATCGTGTGCAAAAGGACAATACTCTGAATGAAGTACTTCGAGTGAGGAAGGAGAGAACTGATCAGATGACTCAGAACGATAAGCTCCATCCTCATTCTGTGAAGGATAGCCGAGCATCTGAAGGTGGAGATATTGCAGCTGATAGTCCCTTAAGAAAACGTCAGTTGTTTGGCAATGCTTTCAATGAAGAAAATAACAACGGCAAGAAAATTCGATTACCTCCATCATCTCAAACTGTTGAGGCGGTGGCACATAGTCGTCCACCAAACGAATCGGTGATCGAACGCGTGACGTGCAATGGACAACCGATCCATGTTGATTTGTCGGCATCCAAGAGTTTTTACGAGGAAATGGACATCGTTCCGTACGATGAAAGATTTTCATGTGCAGGGGTCAACAACAACGACGAGGGAGAGAAATGGAAGGTGAAACTAGGCGATACAGTCATTGTAGAAACGGAACACAACGGCAAACTTTCAGCATTTAATTTTCCATTCACTGTTCCGTGGGCTCCCGCCGAAATCGTTTCCATTTATCGACTTCACACAGACAAAGAGTCGTGTGAGGAATTGAGCAGACACGACCAACAACAGAAGAGAAACGCTGACTCAATGGGTGAAATTATGCTGGAGATCAGGTGGTTCTATAGGCCATGGGAAATTCCAGGTGTATCTAAGAAGAAACAAGAGATGACCAACGTCGGCGAACTGGATGAGGTTTTTGAAACAGATCAGATTGACATTTGTTCGGCGGATAGCATTATTTCGCCGATGCAACTGCATGACGTGACTAGGCCATCAACGGTACCAAATTGCATGTTAGGGATGCCACTCATTCATTATCATTGCAGTCGATTTTGGTCGATTCACAGACGTTCATTTGTTCCTAGTGGTTCGATGAGTAATCGTGTGTCAAGAGGACGAATGTACTCTGCTCACAAAGCAGCATTTAGCGCGCTGGAACGCTCGGCAAGCTGTCCTGCGGATGCATCGTCCTTCGGTGTGACATCATGGAAAGAGGACTTTCAGGCAGCAATCCAAAAGCTGTCATTGGCAGCAGCTGCTCAAGATGCCCAAGAGAAAGGGATGGTCTTGGCATGTCGTGAGAATGAGCGTCAACATATTGCACACTTTTTAAGAAAAGCTATCACTGGGACCAACCGCGGCCGTAGCGACGAAGAGGAAGAGACAAAGCATTTAAAGTCTTCACTTTTTATAGCTGGTCCCCCAGGCACAGGTAAGACTGTAAAGGACCTTGAGAAGGAGCAACACGAAGGCTTGTTACCGGAGTTCAATTTCATTACGCTGAATGTTATGTTTGTTATAATATAATTACAGGTAAGACTGCATCCGTGAGATCCGTCATAAAGGACCTTGAGAAGGAGCAACACGAAGGCTTGTTGCCGGAGTTCAATTTCATTACGCTGAATGGTATGTTTTGTTATAATATAATTGCTTTACGATGAACAACTGCGTCAAAAATACCTTATTTCATTTGATCCGAACGCTAGGTATGGAGTTGCGTCATCCATTTGATGCTTACGTCAGGTTCTGGGCGGCCTTGAGTGGACCAAGAAAGGAAAGGCTTTCGGCAGGCGGGGCTGTGTGTGAGCTCGAGAATTACTTCTGTGGCAACCAGAAAGGAGGCTGTTCGGATTCAAACGGTGTAGAGTACTACGCTGGAAATGGAAATGTTGGTATTGATTATGTTACGGAAAGACCCATAACTGTACTGCTGTTGGATGAGATCGACTACCTTATAACCAAGAAAGAAACTCTCGTGTACAATTTCTTCGATTGGCCTCTCAGAGGTAAGCATCTGACTCGAATGCATTGATACTGCACTATTTGCGTCTACTCATTCTTGTTATCATTTGTGTTCTCTACTTAGCAACCACTGCCAGATTGGTGGTCATTGCTATTTCAAACACTATCAACCTCCCTGAGAAGCTGTCCACGCGCGTCCAGTCTCGTATTGGTGGAGACAGATGTCATTTTGGGTCGTACAACGTTCAAGACACTATCACCATTCTGAAGACAAGGCTTGGAATGCTGGGAAGCGGAGACAACCACCCTGTATTTGAAGAGGATGCAATTAATGTGAGTGCTTTAGCTTACGGTTCTTTTTCGAACGGCTACAATCCGCAACTCATTTACTATTATCCATAGTTTGCAGCCCGCAAGACTGCGAATCTCTCAGGAGATATTAGAAAGGCTTTCCACATGTGTAAAGTGGCGGCAGAAGCTGTCCTCGAAGAGTACAATAGTGGCAAACGAAAATTACTAGAAGGATCTCGTCCAGTTGTGCGAATAGCTGACATTCAAAAAGGTAGCCGGGATATGTTCACCACGGTGGTGCTCAAGGCCGTCTCGTGCTCTACCGACTACGAGGCACTGTTATTAATATCACTTGGAGCACTGAAGCGAGACAAAAATGAAAGCTTTAGCATCAAAGATTTATTGACAAAGATTGAGTCTATCGCCAACGCATCAGGTGAACAAAGATACATGAACGCCCGACTCTCATTTTCTGACTTGCTTGGAATTGTTAATCGCCTCGGCGATGTAAGTGCACTTTTCATTTGCTCATTCTTATTTCCATTTGCATAGACAACAAACGGCTGACTTTCTTTGCTCTCGTTCCCAAGGCTGGAGTCATAAAGTTGAATTTCTACAACAGTTCGCCCTGGCCTTCGATATCAACGAGTCTCCACAGTTATGAAATCCTCGCTTCATACAGAGATACACGTCACAGCAAGCTTGCTGACAAGCATCTTGCGAATCAAGGGCTCTTCGTGTAATTAATGTCAGTGTGTACGCAATCCACACCATAGCTTTCGGTTAACAGCACATGATTATTTTTCATTCGTCTGCTATTTCATTCACTCTATCGAGAAACAACGGCACCTCTCCACGTGCAACTCCCCTATCCAATACCATGCGTTGTATCCGGCCATGTTCAATGAACGCAACTTGCTCAACACTTTCACTCAACTCTTTTGTCCGTTTCAAAAACTTACGATACCGTGAGTTAGGATCATCGTTCCAAAAGAAGTTATCATCCGGGATTCTGTCCGTACTAACGTACTTGGCTTTAAACATACCAAGCCAATATTTCATCTCTTGGATCCATTCCTCATCGCGATTGAGACGTAGCAGTATTGCCCCCTTAGTTGCCGTTTGTCGAACCATTATTGCTGATGTGCAAATGGGAGACGAAGCCGATTTCGTGGAATTCGCCTGCAGGTTCTGATCAGATGCTGACCAATCGAGATTTACGGAATCACCCACACACAGTATTTCCATCATAAGTTGGGGGATATAGATGGGTGGAATCCGCCTCTCTAACTGAAAATCACGGATCAAGTAATGCTTTGGAAGACCATTCTCTCGATGCTCCTCGCCTTTATTCTTGTGCTTCCGTTCGGTATTCTGCCTTCGATTTCGGGTATTGGAATGGTTGTTTCTGGATGTACTGTTCGAAGAGTGGGGCGCTATCCTATTCCATACGAATGGACAGTGATTCTTAACCTCCAATACCTCCACTGTGCCATTGCCATGAACAATGATTCCATCTGGGGAGGCACCAATTTTTACACCGTTCAGTAAAGATGAGAGGTGATCATCGAACTTGGCACCACACATACCCACCTCATGAATGACTGTATCGCTATCTATTCCACAAAAATAATTTAACGCTGTCAGTATGGATGTTGCTTCTTGAGCATTCCCCCATTGCATTCGTGTTCTCATCGGTGATGGACCTTGATGCTGTTCCTTGACATGCACCTTTCTTTGGTATAACTCATCGTGGGTAAGTGTAGGTATGTATTTTGCGGAAAATGGATAAGGCTTACTGGATTGAACTCCACCCATTGTTCGTAATTTGGAAGCTGACACCCATAAACGATCCGTCTCCTTCGTACCCGGCCTCCAAGATCCCACGACTACCTTTTCGTTGTCGTGTGTTGTCGATCGACCCTCACAAAGTATCCGTTCCATGGTTTGTAAACTTTGATCATGTTCAGGAATTTGTCTCAGCCTATCCCAAGCACTCATGCCACCTCGTTGCAAACTCTTGGGTATGCCTAAATAATCGGCTGCCTTGGGCTACCAAGTGATATCAGTCAGGAATGTAGAGGACACAATCAGCTGAAATGAATTCATCCATGACCAAAAAAATAACTCTCCTCACCTCTAAAAATCCCAATGCCGCGGGACATTGCGATGTGGTGCATCTTCCTACATGCAAATAATCCCACTGCCACGAGTCTTGACGAAAAAAACGCACATGCTCTCGTGTTGGAATGGAATGGATCATCGATGGCGGTGGTAACGGCTGAAAATTCGGATGACTGCGCAAGTGGGACATGGAGATTGCACGCCAGTGCACATCGGGAAAATTTCCAGTGCGTGGTATGGAAAGTGTTGTTGGTTTATTGTTCGTGGTATTAGCAATAGTAATAGTAGTGCGGGCGTTCGTTTTCTTTTTATGGGAGGAACTGGAAGATAGTAACAACGGCAATGGAGTGGAGGAATTGACCTCTTCTCTCGACGATGCATCTGATCTATACACCACTTGATCCCCCGCTGTTGAGTCGGATTCATCATCTTGATTCAGGGCAGTATCCGTAGCATGATGTGACTGTAAGAGAGCGGTAGCCCGTTGTTTCTCTTTCTCCTTGTTGTTGCAGTGGTGCTTTTGGTTTCGCGCACCTTGTATTATTTGAGACGGAACCAACAACGCAAAGCCTGCCATGATGGTTTGTAAATTATCCGAGAGAAGCAGTAGTAGTGTGATAATAAGATGCGGATGGATCATTGGGCTCTATGTTCCATGTGTATTTTTAGGCGGAATGTCAATCACAAAAAANCTCTCGTACTATCTACGTACTTACCTGGAGTTGGTAGATTCCCCTCCAAATAATGTTTGAAGAATGATGTAATATTGATATGACATGAACCCGTTCCGGCCGCTCCGTTCCAAAGCAACAGCAGAATTATCGCATCGAATATTCTCTAAATAATTAGCAAAGATGACGGACCAGAAGACTAATCAATATCATCAAGGTGAGCTTCGTGATTGGATATTAAATTGATCATGTGCCAACAAAATTTTGGAATGCCTAATCGTTGTTTTGGAGAAGGGGGTAGCCACTAACAATCATGTTCAGCCTTCGCGACAATCTGTGCTTTCGATTTCGATTCGAACACCACTTACATTTCCTTCCACACAACACCACACATCACACATATGTACCATAAACTGCATCTGTGATGTATTCAGGCCATGACATCAAGTCACTGACAATTAACTTCGCCACGATACTACTTTTTTTGCTGCCATTTGCAATGTACCTCTACGGACACGACGAGACCAAGGTGAAAATGTTCGTCGGTGTGGTAATTTTATTTTTGGCGCTGGCAGTAATTGTACCGCCGTTTGGTTGGATGAGACCTCATCCGTACACTGATATTCCTGGGAATGAACCCTTGCGGTTGCGAAAAGATGATTGAAGTGATGACGGGGAAAAGAATTTCGACAGCACTGTTAGGGTTGAGATTTGAACTATGTCAGCACTGCCCTAGGCCTAGACAAGGATAATTGCGCAATTACGACAATCTGACTAACTATTTAGTTCTTTTTCATTATGGGGGCCATCGTGAATGATTGCCCAAAACAAATTGTGGTTTTTGGAATAATTGATTACGCAGCACGGAAGACGAATCATCTACTGCATTTCCTTCACAGCCTCTTCGATATCAATCGAGCATCGAGTCCATGCTGCTCCCATCCCCACGCCAGTCCCAAATGCGGTAATTGCCTTGCGCGTTCCGCCCCCCCCTCGCGCCAAGACAATACTAGCAAGTCCACCAAGAACTAAACCAGCGGATACATACATGACACCTCTTTCGGATCCTTGCTTTAATATGTTCGAGATGACATGCTCCGAGGACGAATGAGAGGATTGACTTTGTTGAGATGTCGCCATGGTAATGTGTGTGGTTTAGGGTGAAATTGAAGCTTGATACTTTTCACAAGATCAAAAGTTCGTGATCCTGAAAATAACGAGAGACGACGGAAAGAGCAAGAATATCAGCAAGTAGGGAAAGAATTCATGGCGATTGTATTAATTATTTGACCTGCTGCGACGCCTTTTCCGTTTCACTCGTTGATACAACATGCAGATGATGAAGTAGTCTTCTTTATTATTCCCTTTTCCGAATGCCGCCCCCATCGGCACTTAAGATTCTTCACGCCAAATATCCATTCCAAGGAATCGGTGATTGTGGAAGGGGATTTGCCCGCGTGACGAAGTTCTTCACGACACTGCACGTACTTTGTTATTTTTTTTGCGCACTATCTCCCAAAATATTAATGATAAACTAATCGGAAACGATAGCACTCGTGGTCGATAGTCGATAGGTTTTCATCTGGATCCAACACTCATGACTCGTGTCTTGCGTCTCGGGGAACGCTAAGAGATGGCAGCAGAAACACATCAAAGTATCACTTACAAAATAGTACTAAGTAGGACGCACTCTTGCCTCACAACTCTCCAGTGATTGGCACGGGTGAACTTGCTATGGCCAAAGATGTACTATACCGTCCTCTGTTGTCTCGCTCGATTCACACACAGGAATACGATGTGAAAAGTGAAAAGTAGTATCCAAGAAGTAGAGATAAGTAGTAGTATGATGTAGATAGCATCGGTTTGGCGGCCGGGGTTTTCACAAAAAAACAAAAAATCTGAATTCGAGCTGACAAAGAAGATGAGGAAAATACAAAATACTGGCAATTGCCTTCCTATTTTAATCACATCACACATTACTTCAGATTGCATGATTTGCAACTTGTGAGGAGGAAGCTGATGTTGGCATTGACTGTTATGACTGACTTATCTCATGAACAAACTTTGAGAAACACTATGGTTCATCTACCCTCCTAGGTATGCACTCAAATAATCTAATATATTAAAACATAATGTCTAATAATAAGCAATCTCTCGTATTAAAGAGAGAGAGGAAAATCAATCATCGAGGATTGCTCCTTCGTTTTGTTCGCCGGTGTTACTACTTGGTAATCTGTCCCAGAACCTGCTGCGGGCTCATCTCCACCATCCTTCGGAAAAACTCCTCTCCCGCACGCGCCCTCAGCTCCTCCCCGGCCTTCCTTCCGATTTCCACCGCATCCTCGATCGCGCCCGCGGCCTCCGTCTCGTACTTGACCGATCCGTCCGGCAGGGCGATCAGCCCCCTAAACACGATCGTTCTTCCGTCCGCGGCGATCCGCGCCTGTCCGGCAATGGGCGTTTTGCAGTTCCCGTCGAGCGCTCCGAGGAAGGCGCGCTCGCAGTTCACGCAAACGTGCGTGTCCGCGCAGTTCAGGGCGTCGAGGTACGCTCGGCTGCGCGCGTCGTCGTCGCGGCACTGGATGCCGATGGCGCCCTGCGCCACGGCCGGGAGCATCTCGTCCCAGTCCAGCACGGCCGTGGCGCAGTCCTGCATGTCCATGCGCTTCAATCCGGCGATGGCCAGGAGGGTGGCGTCGACGACTCCGTCGTCGAGCTTGCGAAGGCGAGTCTGGACGTTGCCGCGGAAATTGACGCATTTGAGGGTCGGATTTTGGGAGAGGATTTGGGCCTGTCGACGCAGGGAGGCGGTGCCGATCACGGACCCGTCGGGCAGGTCGGCGATTCTCTTGATGTCGCCGTTGGCCGCGATGAAGGCGTCGTTGGTTTCCTCCCGGGGGAGGTTGCAGGGCAGGATGGTGCCCGAGGGGAGGTAGGTGGGTACGTCCTTCATGGAGTGGACGCAGATGTCCACCTCGTTGCCCAGGAGGGCGGCGTCGAGCTCTTTCGTGAAGAGGCCCTTGCCGCCCAATTCCATGAGGGACTTGTCGAGGATCATATCGCCCTGCGTTTTCATGACGCATATTTCGATGGCCCCGTCGGCCTCGAGTTCGGGGAAGTGGGCGATGAGTCGACGACGCGTCTCGTAGGCTTGGGCGAGTGCGAGGGGGGAGCCGCGGGTTCCGATTCGGAGGGGAACGATGTCGTTGTTGTTGCCGGACATTTGCATTGCCTGTTTTATTTGGAGAAGCAGCAGAGATGAAAGCATGAGTCACGCGTGAGTAGAAAGGAATAGTGGAGGGTAGGTGATCAACCAAAAGTCATCCTTCAGTCGTACTGGCAACATTCCGTTTCCTCTTGATATGCTGGATATTTGGACCATTGTTCCTTCGCGCAAATCTCGTGTCGAGTTTCGCCGCCTCTGTGCACATTTATTGCCGCACCCTTTCTAGAAGTCAACCACTATTTTTTGCCGATAACGTAAACTCCAAGTATATAACTGAAATTCTTTCCACGATGAAGCACGTACCGAGCTGCTACATGATGATGATGATGACGATGATTGAGACGATCGAGATGAAACAACCAAGGGCGACGATGGAGCGAACGCCACGACACCAGGACCGGCGACAGCGAACACGAGAGAGAAGGTCGATGTAAACTTCATTTGTGATTTTTTTGCGGTCTGTGATAAATTATATGTGGCAATGATTGAGAGATAATTTTATGAGCCGTTGATTTGAGAACAGGTTTCTGATCGTCACCGAAACCAAAGCAGCATTAATAGTTGCGGGCGGAAAAGTAATGGTGCAATGAAATAATGTTGACGACGACGACGATTATGGCGATGGACAGTGAACGCTGGCTGCATGCCGCCGAAGATTATTTTTCGTGGTGGATGTCTTTTGTGACGCGTGGAAGGAGACGAATCCAGAACACGTACGCTATCGTTGGCGATCTCTCAGCGAAGTTCAACTCTTCGAGCCTGAGATCTCGCGCTGTCTGACCGTCTGCCGTCTCAACATCCACGTGTAAAAGATACGTAGATGGATGCCGTACTAGTACCTCTAGACTCATCTGCGAGAAGACAGAAGACGGAGCGAGGAGAAAACAAGAGGAGGAACATCATCATCGTCAATCGATCATGAGCGAACCCGTCCCTCCCACCGCCGCTGCCGCCGCAACTGAAGCCTCCAATGGCTACGATCGCTGGACTCTCCGCGATCCTTCCAGCATCTCGTATGGTTACTACGCAGGATCTGTCAGTAACAGCAGCAGCACCACCACCAGCGACTCCACCTTGGCTGCCACTGCAAAAGTAGTAGTTCGCAACAGCACCAATCAACAAACGAAGAAGAAGAAGAAGAAGAAGAAGGGATTCTACATCACCACCGCCATCAACTACACCAACGGACCAGCGCACATGGGACACGCCTATGAGGCCGCGTCGGCCGATGCGATTGCACGATTCGCTCGCCTGAATCACAAAGGTGGTGGGGATGACGATGGTGGCCAAGTCGACTGCTACTTCGTCACCGGGGCGGACGAACACGGCGAAAAGATTGCCAAGACTGCAGAGAAGGAGGGAAAAGCGCCGATTGAGATCTGCGACAAGGTATATACCAACCACGCTTTTTTTAAATCACGTGCATGGATTGGATGTAGAATGTGCACTCGCTCATTCTCTTTTTTATCCCATTCATTCATTATTCACCCCCATCCTTCCTCTTCTACGCGCAGTACGTCGCCGGATTCCAATGTCTCAACCAACGCATCCTCGTTACCAATGACGATTACGTCCGCACCACCTCCCCTCGACACAAACGCACCGCCCAAGCGCTGTGGAATCGCGTCTGCTCGGCCTCGAACGGCGACGACATTTACCTCGACCAGTACTCCGGCTGGTACAACGTCAAGGAAGAAACCTTCGTCACCGACTCGGAAGCCGAATTATCCAACTTTGCGGATCCGACGACCGGCGAGCCATTGAAACGCGTTCAGGAGGCGAGTTACTTCTTCAAAATGAGCAAGTACCACGATCGACTCGTGGAACACATTCTTCGAAACGAAGAGTTCATCCGACCGGAGGGACATCGGAATGCGATATTGGCCAGATTGCGGGCCGACAGGTTGCGCGATCTGAGCATCAGTCGCACCACGTTCGATCACGGCATACCGGTGCCCGAGGGATTCGATCCGAGGCACGTCATGTACGTTTGGTTCGATGCGCTGACGAATTATTTGACGGGCGTGGATGCCTTGGGCGCGAACGGCGAAGGCGGCGACCGAGGTGGAGCGGTGGTAGCAGCAGACGAGAGGAAGAACGGAGAGTCGTTGGCCGA
>JALLBB010001014.1:0-10334 GCA_036939735.1 Discostella stelligera
AAGCACATACCTTGTGCCTGGCTGACAGCCAGACACCCCAGCCTTGTACCTAGTGATAAGGGGTATGGTACGGGGTATGGTACCATGGGCCTATGTCACGCTATTCACCGAAACGTTGGAGACCAAATCCAATGCTGCTGACAATAATCTTAAATTTCACTGTGATGTGTGCAATGTTGTTTGTCCAGATTGCAACAGCTACACTCTTCACATCAATGGTCGAAAGCATCGCAATCGATTGAATCATGTTAGCGCTGAGGAGGAGAGAAAAGTTGCCGAATGCATGATGGAAACAAAGCGCATGATGATGATGAAGCGCAATGACGAGGCCATTGACAACGCTGTCGCTCAAGATCGAGCATTGGAAGATTGCAACAAGCCGTTCGAAATCAAGACCCCGAAAAGTGCTTGGGCCAATAACACTGCCTCACCTCTCGAGCATGCTTCTGAGAGAAGAGAAAGGTCAAAATCCTTTCAAGAGATTTTGAATGAACAGCAACAAAAGTCTCTCGCCCTTGCTTTGAATTCAAAACATACATTTTCATCTCCCATTGCAACAAAACGGCACTCAGGTTTTGTGCGTGCAGGTGCTGCTGGGGCTGTTGAGGTTGCTTACGACATCCAATCCACTCATCCAGCATAGTCCTTTCCTTTGAGTGAATACATGAAGAAAGGAACTGAACGGAAGCGCACGGACACTATGGACTGCATTGGTGCTAGTAGGGGAGATAGACCGCCAGTAACGAAGGATAATACAAATAATGATGGGAAAGGCTGGGGTTTTTCGCCAGCGAACAAGAGCATCAATAGACCGCAGGTCACGAAGAGCTTCTCGGAAATTCAGCAGGAGGAGGAAGCACTCCGATCTAATGAAGATCACATGTGCCGCATCCAAGGACATTGGTATGTTCAGCAGCGTGAACGAGCGGCATCGATTGGAGAGATCCAGGAGCAGGAGCAGAAAGACAAAGAAATGCAGCTTTTCATGAGGAGCAGAGACGAATTGAGAATGAAATCTTGTCGAAAACAAAGAATAAGGAGGCAAAGAGAAATAGAAAGAAACACGTCAGTAGGCCTACAAACTCTGGACGGTATGCATGATTTTATCATCAATCGACGTAATATTTAATGGGAGTTTTCAAGAGTTTGTAAAACAGGTATGGTGTGTAACAAGAAGATCTCTAAGATATTATGATTCTTCAATAGCAACTACTACTTCTGCTCGGAGCGTTTCCTCAACTCTGTACTTGAGATATCCATCCGAAACTCATCTTCCTTCATCAGAGTGAACATGTCTTGAACTTCGGGCGGTAGGGATGCAACTTCGTCTTCGCCATTCACGAAATTATTGGTCCCTGGCTCTAATCTGCCACCAACAATAAAATAATGAACTCCGTTATCCTTCATTTGTACAAGGGCCGCCAACATGTTCTCACGACTATTTCCGTAATACTTTGGGTTGATAATACGCACCATCGTATCGGTCCCTAACACGAAGCTCATTATGCGGTCATTTTCTAAGCCATCGTTTGGAATAAGTTCAGCCAGTAAATGAGACTTTTGTAGAAATAGAGGAGCGTTTGTTAATATCACAGCCCAATCCTTTGGCATATCCCGACCAGAAAATTGTGTGAAGATGTTGACACGACATTCTACCTCCGTTGGATCTAGGGGAGGCTTATCGGCGTTAGTCACGCTCATTTCAAAAAACACAGCGGGATCATATTTATCGTCGGAATGCTTATCAACTGAGCTCCAAAGATTTCTGAGGATTGAGGATGAAGAAGAGGATGATGACAAAGAAGAAGAGGAATTCGAAGTCAGAGCAGAATGACGAGGGTAAGGCTTCGGTGATGGCGATGAGACTATTGCATCACTGCTAATCATTGCATCCAGTTTTTCTCGCCGTAATTTTTGTAGGGCTGAAACAGCGGCATTTGCTAATCCGATATGGCCATGATGAGGAGGGTTAAAGCTCCCGGGAACTATAAGGATGTCACGCGGGAAGATTTGTTCATTCTCAGCACAGATTGTTTCCATTCGAATCACTGGCAGTGGATCATTTCGCCCTTTTTCATGTGATGTATCATCGCACATAATTGGCAAGACTGCGACAACATTTGCCTTCCCGTGAATAATTTGCGATGCTCCTAAAGCAGCTGACTGCCCAATATCATCGGTACCACTAGCATCAGAAGGGCAATCAAATCTGTTTTCTGATATTGTATCCCCTTTTCGATCGAGTATTTGGCCTAACAGCGTATTGTAATCAGTATCGGTAATTCGATTTCGTTGTCTCAGCGATTTCATCTCTCGATATTGTATCATCGCCAATAAAATGACATTCGATACGACCGCTTCCTCCTGTGGACGTGATCTTCTCCCATTATTCGAAGTAATGTCACCGTTGCCACATCTACCATCGTCCAATTCCAATTCCCAAACCCAGGTCCCGTCTTTCACAGTACTAAGTGAAACATATGCTTTGCTTTTCCTATGAATTCGTCCATTCTTCTTCTCTCCGTCCTTTGCCTCGGATGATAACTTGCCGACAAGAGCAGAAGTGCATCCCACACCAATGCAGTTTAAGCAACGGTCTTGAAAGCTCGGTGTAAGTTGAATCGAACGACGGAGGGATGAGCGAGAGAGAAGAACCGCTGCTTGAATTGAGCAGAACTGGAATGTTTTGATTCGTTGGCTGCTGGAAGTAGAAGAGGTGGAAGAAGGTTCACTCGATGAGAGTTCACCACCAGGATCCGTAGGAATAGTCTGTTCCATGTCCACCAGCCATCTCTCATTACTGTCTGTTTGTGCAATATTCTGTGTAACAAAGTCGGCGAATGATCTTCTATCATAGGTAACGATCGACTCTAGTAAAATGGATGATGCACCCGGTATGGATGCGATGGATGAAGCAGCATTGGATCCTCCCCCAGCAACTGCAATACAAGCCCTCAGTGGCATTACAGAATTAGGGGGCGATTCTGCTGCAGCATTACTATTTCCTTGAACTAAACGGATTGCCAGTTGTTCCATGAGAGATTGATGGTTTGCCTCACTAAATTTTTCATTGATTGTGCTTGTCGACATTTTATTGCTGTCACTGCTGGCTTGGAGCTTGTTTTGGGTAATTGTTGTTGTAGTTGTAGTCAACAGAAACGGTGCTCGACAAGCCACGTGTCGTGCTGCCCAAAAAATACCGTGATGATGTCCCCTGCAATCTATGCCTATGCCTCGCAGTCTGCAAATCGGAACAAAAGAGCAAGGGACGGATCGCGGAGCTGCGAATAATGTTCGCTGCATGGAACGATGAGTGTCAGTGGCAATCGCAGTAGCTGCGGCTGCAGCAGGTGTTGCTGTTACAGTGGCAATGGCAACAAACAGTAGCGGTGCAGTCGCCACTGAAATCAGAATCAAAATTAAGAAAGATGTGATGCTGCTTCTACTGGTGTTAATGTCGGCTGGGAGGGGCCGGCAAGTGGTGGTGTGTACAATAGAGCGAAGATGGCGACTTCTATTAGATTGTGATCATTATCACACTGGATAACTTCTATCTTGCGTAATCCCTTTGACTTTGTCACACATCGACGATAATAATAAGAAGATAGTGGTTCAAAAATTGTTAAGATTGTATCTTGTCCCGGGTAAACAAGGGAATAGTTGTAGTGAATTGTGCCAAACCCAATATGCATCACCATGGATGCCCACCAAGGTGACTTGGTGATGCCAAAGAAGTAAGATTCTCAGGGTGCTGCACAGTGTTAGCCGCTACGGACTTGCTTGGAGTCAGGAGAAGCAGATTTTGGTTTCACATAATATTAGTTGAGGACCAATGTTATGTAGAGTCTGATTAAGTCATAGTAAGCCAGTGGATACACTCATTTCCTTGTGCTCAGACAATACAAACGGCCACACTAGATACTTGTGCTCCTGTCAATATTGTCGTCGCATCCGCTCTCCACCATTGCCTCCTCACTCGCCATATTGTCAACGCTCTTCAAATTCGTCCATATTTTTTCGATCAGATCGTGAGCCCGACCCAGCCGACACTCAATGCGATCAATTCGCGCGTCAATCTGTCCCATCCGATGCTCTATTATCTTAACAAATCGTGCCTCCATCGACCCCAATGAGTTTACGACTAGCTGGGTAACTTGATTATGCTGCTGCTGCTGCTGCTGCTGCTCCTGCACTGATTGCAAAGATGATGAGCAAAGAGCGGACGTACATCTGTCAGGAGCTCTTCCCCGATGCCTACCAGGAACTGAGTCACCATCAAAACCAGTTCTTTCAACAAAAGCATTGTCTTGATTATCATTGACGACGCTAATGGATTGTTCATCATTTGACGACATAGAATTTTCATCAACTTCTTTGCTCATTGTTCGAGTGGGCATCAAGAAGTCGCCATCGACAGTTTGTAGGGATTCCTCGCTCGCAGCAGAACATGCAGTATACTTCAATCTATCATGTAAAACTACGTCATCTTTTGGATTACCTGACTCCTCGTTATTCTTTACGCTCGACTGGATGCCTGTAGTATCAAAGTCTGATGATTGTAGAAATGTTCCTTGGAACCCCCGCTCTTGTCTACGCTTTCTCGTTCGAGTTTCTCCGTTACTTTTATTTGCATCGTCTACATTCCATCCCACATAAGAGATGTCCAACAGTGAGAAGTGCAAGGACTCCTCTTCGACTTTTTCTTCGCGGGACAACTGTCTCCTCGAGTGTCGCTTGCCGCCACTTGAATCATCATAGGAGAGGACAAAATGAATAGTGAAATCTGATAAACTAATGCTCTCTTCATTTGTGGAAGATGACCCAAACACTATCTCGTGCATTGATTTCACATTGCTGGTAGAGTCCAATTCCTCGTATGATATCCCCGTGTTAGACATGGACGGGCTCGTCCGCAGCAGGACGAGCCTTTGCCCGCGTAATTGCTTGCCTTTAACCTGATGCAGCAGAAGTCTCATGTGAGCGAGATTACCGTCAGCCGCCATATCTATTTCGTCGACTGGAAATCTACCTTCTCCTCCTCGACATTTCCGAGTACGACGAGGCCTACCAGAAGCAGCGGATGTAAGAGCATTTTCCTCCGATAAATCAACTGCAATTAAAGATGCTGCCACGTCAAGTGAAGTATCATTTTCTACCTCATACACAAATATCTTGCACATGGGACCATCCATCTTTTTATTGGGTTTTTGAGCTTCTATGCGATTGGACTTTGTAGACTTCTCATCATCGACGGCTGACGAAACGTGGAAGCAACTTGCAATGCAGGCATGACATAATTGCGGACTAAAGACGATGGTGCCGTCTCCCTCATCGATTTTAATAGAAACGACCGGTGGCGAAACTAAATGGAGGGGCCGCATGGCAGTTCCAATGTCACAATGAATTATTGACTCCAAGAGATCAAGTGAAACGAGGAGCTCGGCATGCTCAGCCCCATGGAGTAGCTCAAAATTAGCATCGTCTAGATCTTTGAGCCATTGTTCGGCATCTCTGTCTTGAGATGGTAATGGAATACCAACTATCATCGCGTGCTTTTCACAAACAATCGGTCTATATTTCCACTCGCGGCCGGATGGAGACAAATCTGACGTAAGAAATAGAAGATTGTCCAGTTCCTGCCTAATTGTCAAACTTTTCTTTTTCGCTGATTTTCCTGCGGCATGAAAAGCATCTCTCCAGCGCTGCACATCATCGTGATGAAGGACGAAAAGAGAAAAGTCTGATGTTTTGTTTTGGAAGGCAACTTCAATATCCGACAGAAAGCTTGTAGCACTTGGCTTCTCCCTCTTCAGCAATTCTTGGAGACAATCAGACTGCAATATTTTGCTCTTCCATTCATTCAGCTTCTGTGGGAACATCACTTCCTCTTCTTTAGCAAAAAAACATTCTACACAATTTCCTATCGCAATATCATCTTTCCGTTTGTATAGATGAGGTATCGCGGTTGGAAAAATCTTTTCGATATTACGCCACGCCTTTTGAGATATGAGCCTCGCACTTTGGCGGTTGTGCATCAAAAAGCACTTCTTATGCTGGCCTGATTAATCAAGAACGTTTTTATTGGCATGATAGTTTAATCATTGACAATTGATACATCGTAATGACATAACAAATGAATGCTCACATGATATCTTTGAAGTTGGATCTTCTCCCTTGAAAAAGGATGACACCTCATTGCTCTCTGTCACTTCACGCAAGTCTATGAAGTCGATCCCACCGCATGATACGTCGGAAGACTTTTTGCTCAATTCGTTTACCGTCTTTTCTATATACTTTCGGAAAGTAGTAACCCATGTGCGAGAGATTACATAGATTTCCAATGAATCTAGAACCTCATTCTGGTCCAAATCATTTCTCCCGGGTATTAGATCATCATAAACTGATAGTAGAGTCTTAATCGTAAGGAAGAAAAGAAAAAAATGTGACGGATGAAGGATAGTTTCGAACAGAACCAACTTCGAAAAGTGATTGATTGTGATAAAGTGATGTATACTCACAGTGAATACATCGAGTTTGTACCTAGCCTCGTACTGATATGCCACTCCGCATTCTTTGCATATGAGGTTTTCTCCGTCAATAAAGACATAGTTGGACAGATTCAATTGATGCGCTAATGAAGCATCTAGATCATGATCACGCAAAAACATGGAGAACATCCGTTTCATGATCGCATTAAGTTCATCGTAAACAGCTAATGGAAGTAGTTTCCCTGTTAATGGTGTGTATCTGAGTTACGTGCTGTTACATTGATGACAAGGCCGCTCAACACCTTATCAGCTTCACTTACCTCTCCGAGCAACCCTTGGATGTAACCGGGAATGTTCACAAAGATTAGAGTTTGGCAAAGATGGAGGCTTTGTCAGATCCTCAAATAAATCGTCCAGGTTATCGTGACACGAAAAGAGCCTCCTGAGAAAATTCGAATTGATCCAAACATAATTGATTCCATGAGGGTTTGAATGAAACATTGGATATTTAGCTTGAAAGACTTCTAATAATTGCACTTGTCGAGCATCAACTCTACGATCTTGTTGCTGCTTTTCGGCTGCTAACCTGAAGTACAAATCCGCAAGTAAATGAATGGCAGTAAATGAATGTCAATCAAAGTTGCGCGCAAGGCTAAAAATGCGAAGTTGAAACTTACTCAAATTCAATTTTGTAGCGCTCTTTCCGTTGGGTATTGATCATTGTAATAACATTGCAATCGCAATTGGAGTCAGACGTGATCTCTATTGCTGTATCACATTCATTGAAATGTCGCATCTCGGCTTTGCACTGTTGCGCTAGATAGCGTCGCTCGACATACAATAAATTGTATGCGTCTTGGCTCCCACTCACTTTCTTGTGCGACATAGTTTTTTTCCCAGCCGTGCCATGAGGTTCGAATGAAGATCCAGGACCATCTTTCAAGATCGACACTTGTTCGTCGTTGACTTCGTACCAAACTCCTGTCATCCAGTCCATTACATTTGCCACATAATGCCCCCCATGTGCAGAGATGCCTAGATGGTTCTGAACGGCACAAAGAATATACTCGGGAGGCTTGTTGCGCTTCGTTATGGCACTGATTGGAATTTGCAGAGACAACGGTAGGAGTACTTTTGTTGTCAACTTCCGCTTTGACGCTGTTGATCTATGGATATCAAGTTCCGTATTATCATTAGTGGCACAGAGATGAGCGGAACTGAATATCATGAAACAGCAGCAAGGTTGCGCCATAAAAACAAAAACTGATCAGCTAAGCCACCCATATGTATTCACCCACCTATCAAAGACATAGCGTGCTAATTGAATGTTAAGCACTGGAGGTAATGTCGCAAATGTCATTCTTCGACTTGCATCTCGCTTCTGTTTGCATCTGATCCAATTGGTTAGGTGACAACACAGTTTGAAAGACAACACATATAAAATACTAAACCCACCTGAAGCATTCATACTGATTCTCTCCATCCAGACTCTCAGGATAGAGATAAGAATTGACACATTGCTGTACATCAACATCGCTGAAAGCGGTGGCTTTGTTCGTCTTACCTCCAGCCTTCATTGCTGGTCCTTCACGTGTGCCGTCTGCGATCGGTATCAGTAATTCCATGAAATCTTCACTACGCGTTGACTCCAGGCCACATTCCAAGCATTGTGTAATGTAATTGATCCTTCCACCAAACACCGAGGGAAGTAAGTCTCTAAGACCGCTCTGCTCTGACCCATGCACAGGTATGGCTGATCGTCGAAATGACTCTGCCATTCTGTCGAAAAGTAAGCGGGCGAACTTGGAGATAGAGAGCAAGGCATTGTGCATTGGTGAGCGACGATGTTAAAGGCTTGTCTGACGGAATTCGAAATACTATGCTCACCTCATTTGGATCCTGCATTTCCCCATTTTCGAGATTCAATGCCGCTGCAAAGTCAGTAGTGTAAATCACACTGTCGGGCCCATACCTCATTTGCACTAGAATAGACTGCATGCTTGAAATAATTTTGGACATGCGATTATCGGCATCCAACCCTGAAGGAGTCCACGAAAATAGACCTCGAATAAAACCCAAATTCTGAGACAGGCATTGCAGTTGGCTGTTTAGATAGCAAGTAGCACCAAGATTTTGTAGACCAGGTGGCATTGAAAGGCGTAACATTTTAGTACTCTCCTCAGATTCCGACCCAAGTGGATCATCCTGAGATAAAAATAAAAGTGAGCGATTGAGAGTCTTAATTTGTTCCATGCACTCAATGACAGTGAAATCATCTTCAGCTAAGAACCGAGATGCATGGGCCCGAACTTTTTCAACGTCAACGAGAGACGATTTCCGAATTCCATTATCGATTGAATTCTTTTCGTTACTTCGTTGTGAAGAATGTGATTTTAAAGTCTCAACTAGATCATCGTATATTTGTTGCGAGGTGTCGCAATCCTGTCGCTGAATCTTGGAGGCATAGGTAATTTTGGCAGCACTGTGACGAAAATGATCCATGATGCCACCGAGTGACGCCAAGCAATGCTGAAAAGATGAAAATATAATATGAATAATATTGGTGAATGGCCAACAAATGAAGTGAGCAATGCAAATTAAATTACATCATATCCTCTGCTCACCGGGTTGTAGTCGCACGGATGATGTGGTATCGCACCAGGACTTCTCTCTCCACAAATCAGCCGAGGCAACGCTTTTGATGATGATACATCTTCTTTATCGTCAGATGATATCGAATCATCCACCTCGTTGAGTTGCTTTTTCATTCTCTTCCGTCCCTTACTACCGGCCTTTTTCTTCTTGTTAGTATTATGGAGTTTATGATCCGCCTCGAATTCATCCAATGCTAATTTGTCGACGGTTGGACATCCGCATTGAACAAGAAGGGTCGGTTGCCCGCAGCTGTCATTATTATTTCTCTTTGGATCTTCAATATCGTAAAATTCATCGTCGTCGTCCTCCTCCACATTCACCACCCCATGAACTTCCTCCCAGTTTCTAAAGCTCCATGAGTGACGACAATCATTATTCAAAACTGTGGCGCATATTTCCCATGGACACTTCAAGTTTTCGGGATTGTCATTCGATATTTCCCACCATCTTTCACTCTCCCCCTCATTGTCGTCGTCTTGCATCGTTGCTAGTCTGTCGTTGGCGCCTTCGTCGTTACTGGAAGATGGAGTCCCATTATTGTCCGCACCTTCAGCCACCCAAAAGAATGGCGCCAATCCTCGATAGGGGTCGACGAATGCCTCATAGCGCGCCTCCTCGATGACCTTGAACAAGTGTGGGTCTTGCAATGGAGAATTTTTCTTCTTCTGCTGCGCTTGCTGTTTGTGCTGTCGTTGGGATTTTGCTACCCTGCTGCTACTCCCTCGAATGGCAATCGCCTCCACAAGGCAATCGAGTGCGCCAGCTGATACTTGTGGCTGCTGCGGCTGCTGAACATCATCCAATTTCCAAACGTCATCATTACAATTCACATCCTCGAGAGTCTCGATGGAGCTCATCGGGTGCTTCCTACCCCTTGCAACTGCAACCCTTGCGCTTGCGTTGCTTGCCATTGCTCTTTTTGCACACTCGCTCTCAGAGAGTGTCGCCACCACAAATTACGCTCGCGGCGGTGATAACGGCTGAGGAGATGGGCAAGGATATTGAATTACTTTTAGAGAGAGGAAGAGAAGATTGTCTCTCTATCTCTCTAGAGAGAGTACTTCACAGCGACAACATTATTTTTCGATCATCGTTTCGTGCTGTTTCGTGGTTTCGTCCGACCGATTTTTATTTTTACTAGCCCGACTGCGTCGGGAGGGGACTGCGTCGGCTAGCGCATGCGCGATAGGA
>JALLBB010001015.1:0-10330 GCA_036939735.1 Discostella stelligera
CCAAAAAGAATTCATTCTGCCCTCCCAACCGCCCTACACCGCCTATCTCGGGAATTTACCCTACGATATTCGCGATTCGAACGATCTCGGTCGGGAGGTGGAAGCGATGTTGCGGGAGCGACAATGTGCGTTGGCGCGACGGGTGACGAATGCGCGTCTCATTATGGAAAAGAGACCCAACAACAATACCAACAACAGTAGTAGTAGTAGTGGTGGTAGTAGTCGAGGGTATGGATATGTCGAATTCGAGACGGATATGGAGGTACGTAAGAAACATCGCACGTGGAGAGAGAGAGACGACGACGAACGCTACCCCCTCCTGCCCACTACTACTACTGCTACTACTACTTGATTTAGAATTTGTTTCCATTGAATTTTGTTTCGTTGCTCGCACGTTAAGGTCCTCAATGTTGTATCGTCATCCTTTTCTTTTCCCTCGTAATCGATACCGCCCTAAAATTTCAATGATGTATATCAGCTGATGGAATTTTTGCGCCTGCCCAATCCTCGACTCTGCGGGCGCAACATCAAGGTGGACGTGGCGCACGGTCCGCCGCGAACTTCCTCGGCACGAGTTGGCGGCGGCGGGAGTGGACGGGGAGGAGGAGCACGCGATGGTGCCAGCAGTAAGGGATCCGACAGTAGAGATGGTCGAGGTAGGGGCAGTAGCAGCAGTATTAGCGGTGGTGATCGACAATATTCCGATCAGAGCGTTAGCGGTGGTAAAGTCGATGGATCGCAGTTCATGGGGGGAAGATATGCGGGAGGGCGTTCCAATGGTGGCAACAACTTGAGTGCTTCTGGTGGCGGCGTCGGCGGTGGCAGAACGACACCCACAGCCGTGATGAGACGAGCCGATAGCTCGGCGAGTCAAGGGACGACGAGGGAAGGAGAAGATGCTGCCCCCGTCGATGCGGCGACGAAGCAGCGTCCTTCGCTCAAATTATTGGCGCGGACTAAACCGCTGGAGAATGCATCATCCTCCACGGCGACTGGTACGCAGAGTTCTATTTTTGGTGGGGCCAAGCCCAGGGACGAGTCGAAATTTGTTCCGGCGGCAGCGGAAGCTGCGGTGGAGACCAAGAATGTCGCCGCCGATGACTCGAGGAAAGATGTTGTGACATTGGGTGTGGCGGAGATGGAAATTTCAAAAAGTGATGCGACTGGACCTGTTTCGGATGTCGCCATTGGCGATTCAAAGTCGGTGGACAACAACGACGGAGGCGAAGCTACGGAGGCACCGGCTCCACCGGCTCCCGAAACCAACGACAAGGCACCATCCAAAAACAGCTACGAAAGGAAAGATTCTCGTGGTGGAGGAGGGCGTGGAGGGGGTGGTCGTGGAAGAGGAGGAAATAGGAACCGAGAGAATGGGGATGGCAAACGAGAGGGTAGGAGGGATAGTACCCACAAGTCTGGTCGCGGCGAACGTGGGGAGGGTGGAAGAGGTCGGGGAGGCAGCGAAGGTCGTGGTGAAGGACGCAATTCGAACAATGAGAGGCGTAATTCTAGATCCACCAAGAATGGGACTAGTGGCAAGAGCAACGCAGAGAGTAGCAAGGGTAAATCTGGAGGTGTCAGCTCGTTGGCAGCGGCTGCTGCAGCCGCAGGAGAAGTTATCCCAAAGTCATTACCAACCATGCCAATGGCAAAGGAGGCAAAAAAGGGACCACCAAAAATGGTCAATTCTTATGCTGCGTTAGTGGATGATTCTGATTCCGATTAGAACATGTCACCTACGCCCTATGAGTTGAGTTTTTTTTGCGCCCTACAAAATTGTTTGGTTGAGGGGTTACTACGTGCACTGCCTCATGGAAGAAAGGAGGATGTCAATAGATATTCTTTTCTTTGCATTGAATAAATGAACAAACGTTATCCGATTGACTCGTTTCGTGAAATTTCTTTCGATGCTACAATGTAGATGGAACTCAACCTACTGATGCCGTACAATTTGAAAGGTGAAGGAGTAGACAGTGACAGATTAATGCAGTAACAAAACGATAGTTCATTTTACATAGAATGTACTTTCCCCGAGGTTAAAAAGATAATACGCAAGACGTGAGACTGCCATACATTTCGACGACAATTGCAGTTTGCTTAGTGAGTAGATCAGCAGGGAGTGCACAGACCACATTAGGGAGCTGAGTGCAAGTATGTGCGAGTGTGCACATGGCCAAACAATGAGCCATGCAATTATTCTGACAATATTATGGCAGTGTGGATGCCAACAACAGCAGATCAATGATTCTCTGTAATTTTGCTAAAGTACAAGAACTGTCCTTCAAACGGAATCATAGAATTGCCATCGTAATGAATTGCAATATCATTCAATACCAGCACTGATCCCGGGATCTTGTTGGCACACAAGAATCAAAATATACCCAATTGAGCAAGGCAACCATTGTTCAATTCAGCAGTGAGGCGCTTCTCCTTTGTTTTGGCAGACATGTTCTTGTTGAATCCAAAGGGATCATAGAGGTCTGTATATTACAACAGATGGAGATAGAATCAGTTCAAATGCAATAGTTGCAGTCATACTTGATCAACAAGCAACAAAGACAATCACGACTTACCAAGAACAGAGTGGACAATGTCCCGAAACAGGGTAAACGGCAGGTACTTCCCTGGCTGACGTCCCTTGGTATAATGTGGAAATACACCACCACCACCGCACTCATCCCACAATTCCAACATGGAAATGACCGCAAAGATTTGCCACTTGGCTCCCATGGGTACAGCATCCCACTGTGCTTCTGGGACCAAGTCCGCCAAGGGATGGGCGTCGCCCACCAAAGTTTGTGCCCATGGAGAGACAAACTTTGATTGAACAATATATCCCACAAACGCATACATGGCAATGCGTCCATGCTTAATTTCTGATAGGCATAGCCATCCAATGGTGGCCTCATTTCCCTTGTCCTTAAAGTCTTGGCTGGCAAGGTTGAGCGCTTTTGAAAGTGGAGTGCTGGAAGTGGTGGAACAAGTAGATGGGGTGGGAGCGAAGGCTGCTGCTGAGGCGAGGATGGATACGAGGATAGCAGTCTTTGCTGTTGAAGAGAAGCTCCCGCCATATCTTGATACGTTTTGGGGGGCCACCACGGGGCGGGGGGATCGATCTGGAAGGACAGAATCTGACAGAATACTGAATACTACGATATCCCATATCCCACGACGTCACGATGACGTGGGATATCACACTGCTTGGCGGGCACCACCGGAAAAGCAATCATAGCGCAAGAGAAGGAAGAAAGCAAGACCATGACGATGACGCAGTCAAAGGCTCGAAAGGTCCGCCCCAAGCTTGTTCCCATCTCATCGTCCGCTGCCTCGGCTGCTGGGAAGAGCAGTGATAACGATACTACTCATTTCTATGATAGCTTCTCTCGAAGTTTTGACGATGGTGGTCTCGGATTCGGCGAAATTCTTACAGCCGCCCCCCCCACCGCCACCGACGCTCCCGTGACTAATGCTGTTGTAAGTCCGGCGGAGGGCCAGATGGAAATCGGACACAATGATGATACTGATAGCAAGCACATCAGCGATAAAGGCGACAATCGTCATATGTTGGATCATGTGGAGGATGGGGTTACAGTAACCGGGATTGGTGGTGCTGCTGCCGCTGGCGCGGCAAAGAAATTGGAGGCCGAAAAGAATCTTTCTTCGTCAGGGGACGACGATTCATCCACTGACAACGATGACGACGACGACGATTCTGTTTCCTCCTCAGAGCCGGAATCAGAACCTTCCAACGTCATGAATCACCATCAGCGGCAGCAGGGTAATTGTACTACTGTGGATTATCAATTGCAACAATTGCAGAGTGAGATTCAATACCGTCAGAAGTTACTGTCCAAACTCCTTCGTGGGAAAGAGGGCACTGCCTATGCAGCCATGATCCAACGTCAAGAAACTCTAGTGAATTCCCAACTAATGGATAATTTGAGAAGGAAGGGAAGGGTTACAAAACCATCTTCAACTTTCTCCGCAGCGGTTGTACCTGCAATATCATCAGATAGTGGAACAAGAACTCGAATTACCATCCGATCCATTCTCTTGGATGAATTCCACAACACACTGCCTGGAGCCATGTCCCTCGTTATCCATTGCATACTCTACATTACAACCTACGCTCTTATTGTCAAGTTCGTGAACTTACTGTGCGACACAATCATCATTCGGTTCACTGGTTGGGATATAAAAACAAATGATTTTGATTGCACACATTATGAACATGCCTTCCATGTCATGCTATTGATTCTATCGTTACTAGCATCCAGAATAACGGGGGTAGTTTACGATTGGAATGATAATAAAATGTATCAGAAACGGATTGCGTTTCAATTACGGAACAAGTGGATCTTGAAGTTTTGGGATGCAAAATTGTTGAATTTCTTTAATGACGATTCGACTCGAATGAAGTACGAGTACATCGATGAGGACCTATCGTGTTGGGATGTAGGCAATCGTGAAGTGGCTTCCCGGGGTGATAATACAACGACGACGACGACGACGACGACGACGACGACTGCAGCAACTATCACAAGTTCTCAACATCATCGTCGACGCAAAAGGATGTTGGGATGGAGATTGAAGTACATGATCGATCTCTTCTCATTTTTCTTTTGCTACAAATCTGTTGAGTACTTTTTGCATTATGGGTGTTTGATTCCCCTGAGTGAAATTACTGATTCTGTGTGGGCCAACCTTCCCAGTCGACAGCAACAACTGCAACAGCAAGAAAGCATTCACCAGTGGTCTCGTCGTGGTGGCAGTCACACTGACTTTTTCGATTGTGAATTCGATTACCGTCCTGGTCGAAAGGTACAACCTGGTGTTCCAAAGTACCACTATCATTTGGACAGTGAAACAACTGTTGGTGTTTCCTACGCATGCCACAATGTTAAGAGTGCATTGGGCAATCCATATGCGTTGGATATGCTGACTTGGATTGCTGGTATCGACACTGAGTCAGAGGTGGTTGCGAATTGGATTGCGAATGCGATGAATTGTGGATGGTCTGGTGTTGCCGCTAGATCAAAAGAATATGATTCACCTGCAGACATGATGGCATATTCCTCAGAGGAGCAACTTATTATAAGTACTGATGGTTTTGAGGAAGATGTCGACAACGTAACCTCTGGCGATGTAGAACATCATCAAACATGCATTTTTCCCAGGCAAATCCGTGAAGAAGAACGAAATAATGATGAACGGGATCATCATGATGTGAGCTATTACCCAGAGAAGCGAAGGATCAGTGCGCAGGATGACAATTACATTCAGAGCATCATCTCCCGCGAGGCATACTATGAGTTTATTCGCAATCCCAATCCGAGGTTTTTCGATTCTACGAAGGAACATCTTTTTTTGTTTGTTACCACATCGATTTGTCTTGGATTGCTGTATATTTGTGACATTCCTTTCTTGCTCATTTAGTCACGACGCCATCCACGTGCGAAGATTTAATTTATGGCAGTAACTGTTAGAGTAGCTGTTAGAATGTATTAAGCTAAGGCCGGAAAGCAAAATCTGTGACCATGCAACATTCCTTGACGTCACACACCATGTCCCGCCTTCCCGGCAGCATGGATCCTCCTCAAAGACGCCTTATACCTTCCAAATAGTTCACCCCTTGACATGCCATGCTTTCCTGCTATATCATACACTTTCCGCAGCAGCGCTTGTCTCTCCGCCTCTGGATGATGGTCCACAAAATTAATCACACATTTGTAAATCGACTCAAATGTCCTTGGGCCAGGTTTGATGTTAGCCTGAATCATTCTATCGTAGATTTCGAATGCAATAGACACAGCATGGAGCGAATTCGGATTCTTATGGGTAGCCGCGCATATTCTCAACATTTCAGAGTACATTTGAATTTGAGGATCCGAGGATTTATCCTCGTCATCACTTGTTGCGAATGCATTAGATAACTCAGATCGAGAACTAGAAAAGAAATCGTCCCCGGCAATTCGTGCCTCCATAATGTTCACCAATCTATCTCCGATCAAGTGAGGAAAGAGAGTTACCCCCAAACATAATTGTTAATGCGCAATCTTCTAGGGAGGTACAAAAAATGAAAGATCAACACATGCTCACCGATAAGCGCGTTCAGCTGCATCCAACCTCCCAGCCGTTGCCGACGTTAGCCAACATGAAAGTGCTAAAAAGTAAGGTCTGGAAGAGATCTTCAAATCATTATTATACATCCCACTGATCTCCATTCGCGATACTAGTTCTTCAGCGTATTGTCCAGCCTCAGGTGAGCGTGACCTTTGCCACAACGTTAACAAGGTCAGATATACTACATGATTAGGAAGCGATGATCCATGGAGGACCATGGAATCAAGGAATTGAGTATTTTCCTTTGCGATCTTGGTAATAGAATCGTCACTCAACTCGTCTACCTTGGCGAGGAGAGCACGTAAGACGTTGCAGTGTGTTCTGGTGGATGGTGCAAACGAGGCACTCGCCACTTGCGACTCCTTGTTACGAATCTGAATCATCCTTCGTAGTAAACTTAATGATCGCATGATGTTTGCGATATCGGAACTGGTTGAGTAGATGGTCACAAGCCAATGATACGTATCCAAGTTTGGCTCCAAATTTATTTCGGAAGCGGAATCGCTTGAACAACTGCTGTTGACATCATCCGAACAGTCGTCGAAAGGCCGGTTGATGACATCATCATGACTTTCAATCTTAACAATACTCTTGTACTTTTCCTCCCCCATGAGCTTTAAGAGTAGGCTGTTGGTCTTTTGGCAAATCAATTCAGGGGAATCTTGACCCGCCTTGACCAGAGCGTTGAGCACCAAATTCAACGACGTGATATTTACACTGCAGCTCTCTTCCTTGCGTTCGACTAACTGTAATAGTACCCGCTCGACTCCCTCAATAATGAATTTTCTGGTCCGTGCTACGCTAGCCTTGCTATTATTGGATCGGTTGTACAATACTGTTTTACACAAGTTGCAGTACCCAAGCAACACGAGATTGTAGGTATCGACATCGGGTGCACAGTTGGAATATCCAGCTTGAGCCAGAGAGTGCATACTCGATAACCAATATTCTGCCTGTTTCACCCCATCGTTAGAACTTTTTGGGTCGACATTTTGGCGTATCACAGTGTGGAAGATATTTTTGGCACCAAGCCCTTCATATTCACCCGAATAAATCGCTTCATGGCGACTCTCTGTGTTGCTTGGAAGACTGTCTTCAGCATGAAAGTGACTGTTAGATGATGTCTCAGATGATAGCGGTGATGAGCAAAAGTACAATGGAATCCATTTCTTCAGGAGTTGATTTGATTTGTACGTTGATTTTTGTCGGACTTTGTCTCCAAAGCAGAAGGAAGAATGATGAGCCAATAAGATATGCTCATATAACGAGGTTATGAGCTGAACGTCTCGAATCCTTAGCTGGGAGGTGATGTCGGAGCCTACATCCTTTTCCATGGCATCTCTACTTTGTTGCTTCGAGGTGGAGGAGGAGGCTATGTCGTTATTATCCGCGGAAGCAGTATTGGTAGAATCTCGTTTCGAACCAAATAATAAGTTTCCCATGAGGGATGCAAAATCATCCATTACTGTCATGCCCCTCAGCTCCACTGGACTGGATAGTTCGTTCTCTGTCTTTCCCTTTTCATCAAATGCGGAAGGATTAAGACTAGTCCAATTCATATGATACAGGCCCTCCAATGAATCCAAGTGTCGCATGGCCCGACACATGGCATCTTCATACTTGGATAGTAAATCTTCTTTTCTCTCCGCGTCTGTAGGCTCCAACACATCCGAAGATGATGATGTATCCTCTACTACCACTTCCTCCTCGGCAATTCTGGCGGTTTTTGATGACGTGGTAGTGTCGGTGATGGCACCTGTGACAGCATATCCCTGACCCTTTGAATTCAGTACTCGCTGTGCCACACATATCGCTTCGGCGATTTCGCACCACCCAAGAACAATTGAATGATAATCGATCACTAAACTGCTGTAGAATTTTGAATCCATTATTGGTGTATAGTGGTACAAATGACCATTACTTGATGTTTCGGGTGTGGTGGTGGTGGTAATATCAGTAGATCTACTTCCCCCAAGATCGCGTTCCTTAATGTACTCGCTCAGTTTTTTATTGAGTGAATCTTCCATTTTGCTTAGAGTTTCTACATCCACAATGGGATGACGAGATTGGTGGCTGCATAATAATGATGAAGGTGAGTCGTTGATGTTGTTGTCTTTAGTAAGCAAAGATTGGGATAGGTGTGAATTATTCTTTTGTGGTTGGTGCGAATACGATCCACCCCTCCTTCGATGGCGTGAGGGAGAATTGTTTGTGCTGTGATGAGTCCGAGGCGAAGAAGTAGGAGAGGATGATCGCGAGAAGAGCGATGCGAATCCTCCCCCACTACCTCTTTTGCTGCTAGTAGGAGACGAACCGTGATGTTTTGCATGGCCTGTTTTCTCCCTCTCTTCTTTTATTTTGTGAAGTGGTTGTGGATGGCGATATGCCAATGGGATAAGATAGTCGGGAACTTCCAGTGATTGCAGCGTTGGGTGTGACTTGTTCTTGCGTTTGGCGCGACATTGTTTTATGCTAATGCTGTCGCTGCTTACTGCCGAGAAATGCAGTTGTTGTTGACGACCATGATGTGGCCGTGATAGACGACGCGTGATCACCAAAGAGGATGGATGGTTGGCTAGCGGTTGCAGCGGATACCGGAGGAAGAAACGCATGCTCCCTCTAGATGCTACAATATGCTTGATTCAGGGCTGTGACTTGATGGGGTGCATCTCCATCTCTTCTCTAGAGATACTACATCGTAAATCGACTGCTGCATGTTGCATGTTGCATGCTCATCATGGAGCATCATCGAAGAGAGAAAAGTCAAAAACGAGTGGATGGCGAGTGCGTGCTGTACGTACCAGAGAAATACGATACATACACGAACATAGACACTTCAATCGATGATTATGATATCACTGCGCGTACAGCTCAAGCCGTAAAGATAGAAGAGGATAGAAGATATCTAGTACCTCGCCAACACTCAACACCACGCAACGAAGGCAGAGGCGAAGGGAAGCAAGCGAAGCAAGGCAGTGAATTCTGAATTCTATGATAATCACCCTTGTGGGGATCATCCATGCCCAGAATTCTCTTCGGCACAGAGCACCGACTGACGCAGCTTCATTTCTCCGTATTGATATTGCTTATCGCGTCTAGAATCGTCTCCTGCACCGCCCTCTTCTATTCAAGAGCTTCTATTTTTACGTGAGTCGAAGCGATGTGCATTTCCTAGGTTCGCGACCCCCGATGTCTCGTCATACTAGATGTTTTGCTGATTTTCCGTTGTGGATTCGAACTCTGTTTTTTTGCATCGCTTTCATCCAGCCCACAGAACAATCGTCATCCTCGACTCAAAAAAATTATGTCCATCGCCGCAGCCGCATCCTCTACCACCACTCGTCATCTTCGAGCACATGTCGGGAAACTCCTTCCCTCCAATACCACCCTTCTCGTATGCGACATCCAAGAACGATTTCGTCCCCTGATACACAAAATGGAAACTGTTATCCAAACATCCAAATTCATGACGAGCGTGGCCACGGAATTGAATATCCCCATCGTGGTAACACAACAATATTCCAAGGTGTTTGGACCCACCATACCGGAGGCAGTCTGTCATCCTCTTGAATTGGGCGTTGGCGCCGCGGGGAGTAAAACGAAGATGATACCCGTGTTTGAAAAGAAGAAATTCAGCATGATGACCGACGAGGTTTCCGCTCACTTGCACTCGTTGAATCGAACATCCTTCTTGCTGGTCGGCATCGAAGCCCACGTCTGTTTGCAACAAACATGCCTAGATTTACTCGAACTTGGACACGAGGTGCATGTGATTGCCGATGGCGTGAGCAGCCAACAATCGTATGATCGGGAAATGGCATTGCGGAGGATGGAAAATTGTGGAGCGCACTTGACCACTGCCCAAAGTGCCGCGTTCATGTTGCTGGGGAGTGCGGAACATGAGAATTTCAAGGCGGTGAGCGGGTTGGTGAAAGATCACATGATATTGCGGAATGAGTTTAATGAGTAATAGATCCTTGTAGTTTTGTGTGACGTTCCTCGGGAAGGAGTTGTAGGAGAAAACATTAATTTTGAGTCATTGTAATTCCAGAAATTGGCAGAAGGGAGAACGCACGAGTGGGATGGTCATTAGCATTAGGAAACAGAACCCATCAAAAAGTATGGGAATGTCTACTTAGTTGTTAAAGATGAGAGAGTGAAGGAATTTCAATGAAATAATGAAATTCTTACTTAATTACGTCGTGGA
>JALLBB010001016.1:0-10322 GCA_036939735.1 Discostella stelligera
TCGCGTGTTGCGTTGATCGACGTTTGTTTCGCCTGTGTCAATATGCTAGATCCGACTCTCCGCTTCTTTGTCATGGTCGAATCAAAACTTTGGTTTATATCTGACCAGGCGTTGCAGCTCCATCCATCTTTGGCTCGCAGCTCTGATCGCCTCAGGAGGTTTGCCCACCGCCCCCCATCTGAAAAAATCTTCTCCGGGTAACCAACATCATCGCACAGTTTTTTCTCCTCAAAACCTACTCGACCTTTCGTATCATCTTTGCCATTATCGACACGATCTCCTCCATTCACAGCCATCAATGCACTTCGAAATTCCCGTCCCAACTCCTCAGGTTGCACTGCCTCCTTCCGATCGCGACATCCGCTAATCTGACCAACCCTGGTATCCAAGAAGCGCAACACATCCGGCAAATTCGATGCACTGACATAATTCCGTGTCAATGCCATGCTCACACCTCGAAGAGGATTATTCAACGTTTCCGAAGCATTCTCGTTATCATGATTGTCGTCGTCGTCGTCGTTGTCGGCATCATCATCATCGCTACCAATGTTCAGGACCATGTGCCACCAGCCGTGAGGTACGAACAGCACATCTCCCGGACGGGCCGTGCACTCCAACGGCCGCTTGGAAACGTCGGGATCCATCCTGCGCTCGACGTGCTCGTTCCAGTAGGTCAAGAACCACTCGCCGATGGAGATTGGCATACATACATCATCGCCATCGGGCGAGGGATGGATGCCGGGGGGAGCGACGCCGGGAGGGTAGAATATCCATCGTTTTCGACCGAGGATGGGTGCATTCCATGCGTGCGTGCCGTTGGGATCAATGTGAAAACACGATCCAGATCTGGAACGATGTAAGGAGAATATATTATAGTATGAGAGAGGACGACAGAGCAAGCACACGAACGACCGAATTGGAATATAGATGTCTCGCATCTCCTCCCATCGGTAGATCAAATACAATAACAAATTAGTTTTCTTCTCATGACACAACACAACGCATGTGTCGTGTTCTGAAGGTGTCCTAAGATGATTTGTCGTCATTTGGGGCATATATTCGACTACGAAGCGAGCGTTGTTTCCTAATGATTCTTACCTCTTTGGACCGACGATCAACCACTGATGATCCGGCCGTCGCTCCTCTCCCAAGACACGGAATAAATCATGCCCATGATCGGAATCGGCATCCCACCATGGACAACTTTCCTTCAAATCATGCTCAAAGTCACGCAACAATTGTGGAACTTTCGATCCAAACGATCGATCAAATAGATACAATGGTGATTCTTCCGTCGACGATGCGCAATAATTAAAGTAATTTCGCATGGTGAACGATGTTGGCAAGGGTGCCGCGCCGGAGGTGGCGCGGAATTTCGTGTTTTGGCAAATGTCGACCAAATAGTCGGGTTGTTTCCATTTGCGCAAGGCGCCCCACGTGGTGGAAGCACCCCGAATCAACAGTGGGACATTGCGTTCTTCGTAGACTAAAAATGTGTCGGTGGTGACGTGATCGTGTTGGAGCGTGGGTACGGTATGTGTCGATAGCCAGGAGGGCAGCAATGCAAAGGATCGGCAGAGCCAGGAACGGAAGAATGTGTCACTGTATATCCCCGCGATATGTATTGGATTGTGTTGTAGTAGAACGCGTGGATTCTTGTCTTTATAGTCATTGTGGTGGTGGCGATGATGATGGTGGTGGTGGTAGTAATTGTAGGCATAAATATCTTTCCAACAGCCGACTTTACTTCGTTTCTTCCTCGTATTTGAAGTTCTTGAAGTCGCTCCATTGGGATCAGTATTCGTCGATGCCTCAGCAGTAGCAATGGAGGGAGGAGGGACGACAAATCCCTCCTCTCCCCAGGGTTCTCGTAATACTAAATCTCTCCATAATTCTTCATGATGACCTGCCACATACATGAATCGCGATGTCTGAATAATGCCCCGAGCCAACGTTGGACCATCTATATAGGAGAGAATTGAAAGGAGTTGATCATCATTTAATATGCGAAAGAATGGTCCTAGACCAGAGTGGCGCACTATATCAGGGTAACTATATGGATGGTGATCATTCGGTGTTGCCAAATGAATGTTTCCGTAGGGTAATGCACCGTAGGGATGTCCAAACAGAGTGCTCAAGCATCCACCGCCATTGGTTGTTTCATCGCGCACATTGTTATCATCTTTTTCCTTATCATGATCATCATCATTCGTATATCCATCATCTGTTGTCGGCAGTGGGGGTAGATTGCCAACGCTCATGCCGTTGCCATTGTAGGTGCGTGCTGCGGCGTTTTGCTCGAGCTCGCTCCGACGACGATGCCGATGCCGACGACGAGCACTTTGACGACGGAGAGAGCTGCGACTAATGCCATCACAGCAGTTATGAACGCGACCGTTGTTGTGGTTGTTGGAACTATCATCTGTCATGATTCGGAATTGGAAAGATCAAAAGGTGTGAGGTGTGTCCATGAAAATGAAAATAGAACAATGGATGGTGGGTGGATGGCTGTGTGCTGTGTCCAGCCAGGCAGACGACACAAGAGAGTGAGAAGATTCGTATTGTGTGTGGTTGTAGATATGCTAGGTAGGTCTCTCTCACAAGTCCAGAGTCGAGAGTCGAGAGAGAGACGATGGGAATCGCCACCTCCTCTTTCGAATCGGCTCCTCCCGCTGAGGAGGATGTCGCGACATCCGCCAAGGACGATGCTGCTTGTGCGTCGTCGAAATATGGATTTTCAGTCCAAGAAGTTCGCCATTTATTAAAGCTCCGACGCTTCGTTTGTCGTCATGCGGAACAACTACAGCAGCAGCAGCAGCAGCATCAAACATCCTCTACTCTCATGGTGTGGAAATATTCTCTTTTACTTTCGTCAACTGCGATGGCGAAGTCCTCGTCGTCATCCTCGCCGTTGCCTAGCAACGATGATGTTTGCGTGATCGACAATGATCATACTACTTGTTGTACCGACAGGATGATGACATTTCTTGAACAGCAATTGTCATCGGAGTGCAAGATGTTATTCCTGAAAGAATGTGCACGAATAGAGAAGCTTTTGAATTCCAGCCCTGCACTGATTGAGATTGATACTGCCTTCAACCAATTATTCGATCATCATCACAACAACAAAAAGGACCATGACAGCGACAGCTACAACAACAAACTAGGTGATCAGATATTTCTGGAGAAGGTGGCGGCTATAGTCCTTGGAAATCAATATCGTGTTTATTCTGGAGGCTGTGGGCAGGATGATCAGAAAATTTCGTTGGAGTTCCTGCTGAGCAGCAGTCCTGATACTAGTGTGGAAGGGAGCTTCCACGTCAAGGATCTCATCAAATTATGCTTTGATGTGGCACAATTGTACCATCGAGTCATCCTACAAGATTCATTATTTCTTGATGGTGGGATGAGTAACGAATCAACAATAATGGATGATGATGCAATGATTCGATCAATGATGAATTCGGTCTTGGAATATGTCAAAAATTATCGTGTCAATCAGCAGTGTGCAACAACATCATCGTTATCATCTCCTGCCACGAGTAGTAATGCAGTGGGATTTGTCACTAGGGTTGAATTCGCGGCTTGGCAGCGACAAGTATGTCCCGACCTTTTCCAAAGTTCGGTATCCAGATTCCTCAACGTCATCTTATTTCCTCCACGATACATCAAGTCACAACGAATGCATTCGCTTACACCGTTCCCCACTATACTTTCATCGAAAGAAATTGCTACTCGAACTTATACCGCGACAAGACAAGAATCGAATGGAGACGATGAAGTGCTGGATGGTAGGGAGATGATCATCCCACTCTCCTCACCCGTTTTTGGAGACAACACTCGAGGTAGTGGTAGCAGCAGCAGTAGCGGCAATGGACGAGCTCCATCAACATCACACCTATCAACATCTCTCTTCGCATTCACAACCATCTCCCTTTCTAAATTTGGAGAATGCTGGTACCAAATCTACGATGGTGAGAATCACGGATGGACCTTTCAATCGATGGAGCATGCAATTTTGGGATACACTGGTCCCACCCTCTTCATCATTCAAGGCAAAGATACGAGTGGTGGAGTAGTAACGCTCGGGGCATACACAGCCTCCAATTGGGAGAAGAATCGAAGGGGCCAATTCTTCGGCAATTCGGATTGTTTTCTGTTTCAGCTTCAACCGACAATGCGCGTGTTGAAGTCGATTCCAAAAATGGGAACACGAGGTGGGAATTACATGTACCTTCACTCTACCAGCAACATCAGCAATCCATCGCGGAAGGATGATTTAGCATTGGGAATAGGATTCGGCGGGACCGTCCGACGCCCCAGGTTGTTTATTGATAGTCAATTGGAAGAATGCATCGTTTCTGCGCACGATACATCTTTTGAGGAGGGATATTTGGGTCTACCATCTTCTGACTCACTTTTTTCATCGCAGTCACCTTCTTCGACGTCATCAACTCTGAGCATTTCATTGCTAGAAATATATGCAATTGGAGACAAAAGCACAATTCGCAATGGATTCCTAGCTCAATTTCAACATCGAGATATTGCCGATGCTACGTTGCGTAATGCAAGAACAGTAGATAAGGCAGCATTCTTGGGAGATATGAGGAGTGGGATAATCGAAAGCAAAGCTTTCGCTCATCGAGGGCAGGTGGATGGGAGAGCAAATGGATATATGAAGGGTGAAGATACGAAGTGAGCACCAGTGTTCAGAGTTTTGGCACGCACAGAAGGCAGGAGACGTTTCTTCCGGAGACATCATTCCCACCACCCACCATGGGGAACAATTTCCTTCTGTTGCAGGGTACTACAATTTTATGTTTCGCCGGCTTGTAGGTTGTAGTTGTACGTAGGGTGTAACCTAAAAAAATCGCCTCGCCTCGTCTGCATTATTTGAGGTAGGAATAAGTACAGAGTCGGTGTTCTCATTCAGCGTTCGTGTTCTGTTGCTCCGCGACGACGACGACCGATATCAAACCAAACCGGCCGCACTACGACTTGTAGCCCATAATAGAAGACATCCATGACAAAGTCATCAAATACTGTAAAAGTGACAACGAATATGCAACCCAGTGACGACATTGAGAATGCGCTCCCTCCATCATCTTCGCATGGAAATCTCCGCAATAATCTCGCTGATTCCGACGAGGGTTCATCGTTTGCATCTGACAACTTGAAACCGCAGCCGGATGCGAATGCAGATCCAACTGATGATGATCGAGCAGATGTAACAATTGGGACTGATGGAGATCCAGTGCAATCAGCGTCTCACCCAGCACAAGTGCAACATTTATCGAAGTCCCGCCAATATTACAGAGACATGATGCTCGGAGTGAACGATGGACTCGTTAGCACATTTCTTCTTGTGATCGGTGTGATAGGAGGCGGCATGGGTGTTACGGGAGTTTTGCTTACTGCGATCGCAGGAGCAATAGCTGGCGCGATATCAATGTATGCCGGCGAGTTTGTGGCCACAAAGAGCCAGAATGAAGTGATGAGGGGAGAAATCAAGCTGGAGCGTGAACACATAAAAAACTACCATGCTGAAGAAGTGAAAGAGCTGTCTCAATTACTCTCTGTAATTGGAATACCAGATGCTCCGGCGACGAAGATGAAATCTCAACCAGCAATCTCTGGTAATGATGCACCTGAAGCTGAGGCGCAGCAAATGAGGAAAAGTATCATTAGTTATTATTCATCCAATCCTGATGCATTGCTGAAGATCATGATTGCATTAGAGTTCGGAGTTATAGATGGAGAGGTCCGATCTCCTGTTATAGCTGGTGGTACTAGCTTTCTATCATTCTTAGTTGGGGCATTACCGTCAGTCCTTCCGTTCATTTTTGTCGCTGAAATCTCTACTGGCGTAATAATATCTGGGGTTGCAACTGGCGTAGGATTGTTTATTGTAGGCGCACTAAAATCCTGGGCGACGAGGGGGAATCCGTGGCTAGCTGCGTTGGAAAATCTAGCCATCACGACAGTGGGGAGCGGCATAGCCTACGGAATCGGGGTTGGTTTTGATAGGTTGGTCAGTGACGATGTTCCAGAGGGATAGGGGAAGAATTTGCGGCATCATCGGTGCACGAGCTCATCACATCATTAGAAAGAATTCCAAGAATTGTCTTGTAGATTAGCAGATCCTCATTGCAATTGGTTATAATTCAATCAACGACTTCACCAGATGTTCACTACGCCGTATGATCGACAAGAACTACCACTGAATGACTGAACAATCATTTCGTTGATCACCCTCTTTGTTCTTTTTTTGAAAGGAGAAACGGAATCGAACGCTTCATCTTAAATTAGGTGTTCCTCAATCGGTGTTCCCCCCCTTTGTATCCGACCTTGCCTGCTTATCAGAAGGGATTGACTCAATTCCAACTTGGTTCATCATTTCATTCACAGACCTTTCCAATTCATCAATCTTCGTTCCCATGTCATCTATTCGACCCAGTATTGTATCGCTCAATTGGTTGAAACGATTTTGCTTCAAATTGTAGTTCCACACGTGTGAAAATTAAGTAATATGGTGAGAAACAGAACTATGAAATACATCAGTGGCCAAACCGACAAGATGATATGTCAAACGAACACTGCAACTGTCAGGCAAGGCAAGTCTGCATGTCAATCATTGGACATGGAAACAGAGGTCCTAAAGTTCAAAATGCAGAATCTTGCCGAAAAGATTTCGCCGGGAGTATTACGAGATCAATTCGGTTCGCGTCATCATTCTCTGGAAAAGAGAAGAAACACCACATCAAATAAATCAATCGCAATACTCCACAAATTAATTAATTTTCCTGAGTATATTTTTCAAAAAATAAGGTCTGCGCATCCAGTCAAGGCGAGCCTTTCCCCCTTAATGAAACATACACGAAGGCACTTATTCAGTAGGGGGGAATGGTTGGCGCGCGATCGTGGCGAGCTTGGTGTGACCGGCTCAGGGATGGAGCGGAACCTCCATTTGTTTCAAAGACGCAATTACCATCTCCCTTACCACTGCAGGAGACACAATGACATGAAATTGTAAGTTCATGTCTTGATAGCAAATGAACAGACAAATCACGAAAAGGATGCACACGGCGAGATCTTACTATTGTCCATCAACTCTTTAA
Source organism: Discostella stelligera (assembly GCA_036939735.1). Taxonomy (NCBI): domain Eukaryota; phylum Bacillariophyta; class Thalassiosirophyceae; order Thalassiosirales; family Thalassiosiraceae; genus Discostella; species Discostella stelligera. Next base: position 7,119 of record JALLBB010001016.1, read on the forward strand.
TGAATACATCCAAATCTTCGGAGGTGTCCGAGGTGCTGGTGGTGGGGATGGGCGCTGCTTCGGCGACGTCCGTCTTTTCTTCCACCGTCTGCGTCATCGCACACCTGTACTGATCAATACGTCCTGGCTACCTAGTCGTAATTAGGTTTTGTTGATGGCAGACAAGTGTTGTTCTATTGCCGAACGCTGATCTGCACTGCTCTCTCTCTGAAAAAATACAAAGTACGAACTGGAGGGTGATAACTGAAAATGTCGTTGGCGTGGCTTGCCACTCGTGCAGCAGCGTGCGCAGGTGGCCGGAGAAAATGTGGACATATGGAGTATGAATTCCTTTGTTGATTATTCGCCAATTATAATATTAGCAAGGTTCGTCCTCTCCTCCTCCTCATCCATTACGTACCTGTCTACTAGACTTAATCCAAGAGACAACGCATGATGATTTATTCGTTAGAATTAGAATCACTTCCTCAGGAAGAAGTTGTCAATTTTGCTCCTTTTATTATTGCGCGTGTTCGTAGCATTCTCTTTTCTAGTTGCACGCCCATCTTTTGGAGAAAAACGTTGAATGTGGGTAAGAATAGCAGCCTCACGGTCATACTCCGATTGCAACTGAGACGCTAGGGCAAGATCCCTCTCGAACACATCTGACGACGGCGCATCATGATTTTCGCACTGTTCATCGTCGTAAGCGTCCTGCAGTTTCAGAGCAATCTCTTCATCTGTCAAGTTGTTGTTGCTGTCGTACTGAGAGCCGGATGACTTGATCGCTATCGATTCGCCGGCACCCTTCCCGAATCCGATGATTGATGATGAAGATGCTGTACAATTTCCATCGCTGATGGAAGGTTCTGTAGCTGATATTGGAGAAGTTGTTTGAACCTTTGGATTCGAAAAAAAATGGTCCAACACTCCGGACTTTGCACTAGCATTCTTTTCGTCGTGTTTTTGAGTTATTCGTTTGGTAGGAGTCATGCGTTTGTTAGATGGATGATTGTCATTAGATTTTCCCTTGCTGAAAAACGAATCAATGCCAACTTTTTGTCGGACCACAAAATCTAAAGCACTGAACCCGATTCGGATGAAGCTAGTATGCTTTCGCTCATTCAGAACCCGTCGTGTGTTGTCAACCAATTTTTGAACACGTAAATTGAAATCTTTGTCAGTCGGGAAGGGTAGGCGGAAGGAATGACCAATCCATGCACCACCTGGCACCATCGTGTAACCAACAGTTACTGATTTTGGCAGTCGATTATTGCGGGCATTGTCTGTGTCGACCCTTTTCATAATGTCTCGTGCTAGCAGAGCCTAACATTCATCGAAATAGGAAATCGTACATCAACACGCGTGCATGAGAGTTACAACAAACAGGGGATGTCGTCGGCTCAATCAACAACGTGTTGCGTACCGTCCATTTCTCAAGCTCTGGGTATGATACCTTCTGGAATGATTTGAATGCCTAGATTTTAGAGTGACGGAAATGATGAGAAGTAAAATAAGTTGAGCATAACGTAGCCTCACAAATTTCAGACTTACAGTGATGGACTTAGGAAGGACCTTTAGAGTAGCCTTGACTTCTTCGTAATCAATCCCGCGACAAGCATCGAATACCCATCTACCAGACTCAATCCCAATCGCCTTCTCCAGCTGATCTAGGGGCATCAACCGGGAGATCGAACCCATGGTAGTTTCGTTTTCGGGCAAGAGTGACTGGACCTTTTTACCCAGCTTCCCTCCCAGCATCCGTGCCTTTCGAAGCTGCGTCTCTTCCATAACATTTGTCATTGCGCTTGGAAAAATCACTGCCTATTTCACGAACAAACGGTGCCTTTCGTAAGAGGTTGCCGGAGCGGAAGAGGTTGCAAGAAATACAGTTCACGGAACAAAGCATTGACGACAAATCTGGAGTTGACTGACTGAGGATGGACGCTGCTCGCTCACCTGACCATTCGGCTTTCCGTATGACGCTGCAAGTTTTGCGACCAATTTATTTGTAGATATTCCAGCCGACAATGTAAAACCGAGAGTATCCAGTACTGCCTCACGTGCAGTCAAGGCAACGTAGCACCCGCGCCGAAGTGCCCTACCGATATTACTATTCATTTCATGAAAGTCCACAGCCTCAGGGTGGCACACTACTGTTTCTTTTGGCAGTTGATGTGCCGCATTGTAACCATCGCAATCGGATCGAAATTTTGCAAGTTTTGAGTTGCAGACTTGGGCCATCTCATCATTCGCACAATCGTTGTCGTCAACTACGTTGTTGTCGTCGTCGTCATCGTGTTGATACTCGATCTTTCCGGACTTGTGACGAGGAGTCGACTCGTAACAGAAAGCGGTAACGTCAATGAATAACTCATCGATAGATGCCCTTTCCATAATAAAGTTTTCCTTTCCTAGGTGTTCGACCAACGTCTTTTTATTCAATGGTTAGCGATCGAAGGTGTGTGAGCATGCAATGTCGCATCAAAGCCCAGTCCCTCGGCACGCACATGATGTATGCTACGCAACTGAAATCGATGATATGCACATACCTCATAAATCAACGCAAATATACGCGAGGATGCTAAGCGATATCTATCCAAATTGGCTTTTCCCTCCGAGGGATATCTCATTTTATTCTTCTCCATTTTATACATTTGTTCACGAATGTCTTGCGGCTGATTAAATTCCTTGTCGTACGCAATTTTGATTGCGGATGATTGATCACATTCCTTATTATCGTCGTCACCTCCTACTCCTTCTTCGTCGGTTGCATGTTCTTCTCCCATTCTTTCAAATACTGTGGAGTTGTCGTTCTCACCCAACAATCCTTTCTCCGCTCCATCATCATCATCAACATCGACAACATCTACCAAAGATGATGATGTTCTCCCCACTGGCGTCACGGGCAAATGAATGGTGACGCATTCTCCTTGTGACTTTTTGCCAATAATCTGGAACGTATCCCCCCGCTGAATTCGATACTTGTCCCTGGCCGCGTAATTGACCGCCAATGCCGAACTCCATTGGAGCAATGCCAGTGGGACGTGGCGGGGGATGTTTAGTCGCACCATTTCACATTGTGCGTAGAAACAGTCCATGTCGAGGAGGAGGATGACTCGTTTGTGCGGATTTAGGGTGGAATCGTTTTTGTTCATGGTTATTATTGTTACTAGCTAAGGGCCGCCTCGGGCACCGAGGCTAAAACAACTTGGGATCTCCTTT
>JALLBB010001017.1:0-10298 GCA_036939735.1 Discostella stelligera
TGTTGGTTGGGACAAAAGTTGGTCTGGCAGTGGTGGGAGTATTGGTCGGAGCAAATGAAGGGCTTGCCGTGGTGGGTGTGTTGGTTGGGACAAAAGTTGGTCTGGCAGTGGTGGGAGTATTGGTCGGAGCAAATGAAGGGCTTGCCGTGGTGGGTGTGTTGGTTGGGACAAAAGTTGGTCTGGCAGTGGTGGGAGTATTGGTCGGAGCAAACGAAGGGCTTGACGTGGTGGGTGGTCTGGTGGTCGGTGTATTTGACGGTCTTCGAGTGGTTATGGGGCAAGGATCAGAATTCACACAGATCTCATAATTACTACTACTACCTCCCACATCGTTTCCTGTGGACACAGTTCCACTTCCCGCAGCACCAGTGCATGTACGATAGAAGTGAACTGTGAGCAAGAAGTCGCTTTCTAGATTCGCACTTGTTGTCCAACAAGCTTCATAACCTGCAATTGTGCATAGATGAATCATGAATGAAGATGAAATGAAGTGTCAGCTCAAGTCTTTCCTATCAGATTTGTTCACTAATCCTTTAATATCAATAACACTTACCAATAAGTCTATCTCCGTTTATAGAATCTGGATATGTGACATACATCGAGTTTGAGGTAGTGTCATTGGGAACAAAGAAGTCCTTTTTACCATTGATGGAGATCCAGCTTGAGGTGGAATCAACCGCAATTGTGCAGTCGTTTGCAACAAAGTAGTCTGGATCGTCCAGGTAAGCAGCAGCACAAAGTCTGCCTGTGGAGCAGTCATAACCAATGTACGAGTTCCCGATTTGCGGCGAGCCATCACTGTTCCTACCGGCATTGTACATGGGTAGGTTCACGAACCCGTCATATTCAGTTCCATGCCATCCTGCCACAGGTGGATGGTCTAGTAGGCCATCGTCATATTGGTCAATCTTTCCGTCAATCACAGGGTCCGTTTCAAAATTCAAGAGGAGTACAGGCTGGGGGCTCGGACAAGATACGGGGGAAGACGGCGGTTGTCCAAGCCGACGTGCCTAATATTGTTTATGGTTACGGAATGGGAGACAGAACGCCGTTAGTGGGTAAGTATCATTGAGAGGTGAAACTGTTAATCATCATCGTCATCGTGCAGGAAACTTTCTAAATATCAATGCAACTACATATATTATGATGGAGGAGTTGAGAACACCGGCTTGCAAAACTTCTTACCATATCAGGCATTTGACCCTGCGATTCATCGAGAACGTCCTCAGCTTTCCCCGAGGAGGATAGAACGGATCCAGAGACTACAGTGCTGGTGCCATGGAGGAGGAACGTAGCAAGAAAGCCAAACCTATTTTTCATTTTGGGTGGAGACAAGGACTATTCCGAGTTGTTTATTTGCTGCTGGAGTGATATTCTATGATGGAGGAGTGAGGAGTGTTGAGTCGCTGCTTGGGCGGCGCGGGTGTTCCGGTTCATCATCTCGTGGTGCTACTGATGGTGATTTTGCGAGCAACCCTTCTGATCCCCGAGTGAAAATTTCCCATCCTGAAACTTGAGGCGACGGAGTCAGTACTACCATGTAACATGTTCTTGTCAAAGTACTACTGATTTTGCGAACCGAACAGCAACATCATTTCCCATTTCCCATCACTCTCTAAATGGTTTCAATGATTGTGCATAGGGCGGGATGTAATCCCCCATCATCAGCACCACCAATCTCGTGGAAAGAGAAAGAATGATTGTGCCGTCGTGGTGCGAAGGATATCATGACCCCGGGGGGCACATCTCCCAACGCCAACGAGACCACCCTTTACTTGCCGCGATTGTAAATTCAGCCTGAGGTTTTGTTAGTTTCGTTCTCCCCGCCCGGGAGAAAGTGGGGGTGGCCAGGACAGACCAGCACGCACAGCAGCACACGCTAGCACACGATACGACGTATTCTACGACGTATTCTACGACGTGCGTTGCCATGACTGGCTGGAGCTGGCGAGCGAGTGAGAATACTATCTAAATCTAATAATTTTATTGAGAGAGTGGAGTAGTTGGTTACGATGCGCAGCATGTTCCGCAACAAGCTATCCTCTAAGAAGGGCATCGTCGATCGCATCGACGAGGAACACGAGTCGCAGCAGCTGCCGCCATTGCGAAATCAAGAAGCAGCGGCAGCGGGGAGGGTGGTCGGCAACAGGGGGGGCACGGACGCACCGCACGGCTACGGCGGCGCAGATGGTGGTGGCATCGACGCTTCGATCCGCTTGGACGATGACAATCTCCTTCATTCCCCACAGCGAGCAAAGAAACATCATCATGCTTCTGGCAGCAGCAGCAGCGCCACTGGCATGCGAAGCAGCAAGAGCAGCAGCGGCAAGAGCGGAAGCAACGCCAACAATCTTCTGACCAGCAGCTACCGTCGGGGGGCCATTCGCGCATCGGCCTTTGCCCACGATGACAAATCCTATGACCCGACGGCCGTGAATCGCTCAAACATCATTTCGCCCAAGGATGACGCCTCGCGATTGCTCATTTACAATGCAATTAAGGATAACATTCTATTTCGTAGCAGTAGCAGCAATACCCAAAATCAACAACAGCACCCCAGTAGCGACAGCAACATCATCCAGGGCACGGGCGAAACGGACGAAGAACAATTCCGAGATCTCATCGATGCCTTCACGCTACGAAATTGTTATCCAGGGGAAATCGTCATTGCCGAGGGAGCGCAGGGCGATGGATTTTACGTACTCGCGCGAGGTGTGGTGGAGGTGTTTGAATCGTCGGAATTTCGAGGTAGATTGTATCCTGGTACGGGATTCGGAGAGATTGCGCTGCTCTACGGATGTCCACGCACGGCCACGGTGCGAGCCGCACGAGATGATACCGACAATAACGCTGCTATTGACGATGGGGTACAGGGGGATAGGTCCATCATGCAGAAACGAAGAATGCCACCGCAGGATAATTCAGCTGCTGCCCCTCCTCCTCCTCTTAGTGAGGGGTGTCAACTGTGGTTCATGGATCGAAGGGCGTTCCGTGCCATCATGGCAAGGCACAAGAGAAAACGATTGAATATGAAATTGATGTTGCTGGAAAAGGTGCGTAATACAAAGTGGGACGTGCCCACCCACTTTTCATTGGAATTCAATGTAGTTTTTCGTGCATTCCATTTCAAATATTACATGTATCATAGGTGAAAATCCACGACAAAACATTAGGCGAAATACTCCAACCACACGAAATTAATTCCATTGCCATGGCCGCCAAATTCCAAGAATATCGTCCGGGACAAATCATTGTACGTCAAGGAGACGTCGGAGATGCATTCTACATGGTCGAACGAGGATGTGTCGATGTTTACATTCAGGATGGTCATCAACAACGCCCCGTCGTAACGCTCAAGGCGGGGGATTTTTTTGGTGAGAAGGCATTGTTGAGTAGCGATGTTCGGACTGCTACATGTGTAGCGTCCTTGTCCACCACGTCTGCGGGCGATGATGGAAAGCAGCAGCAGCAGCAGGGAGGGGGGGTGAAATGTTTGTTGTTAATGAGGGAAGACTTTGTTCGAATGTTGGGGGATTTGGAATATTTGTTGGATAGGAGTTATGAAATGCGAGATGGGAGTGATCGACTTTCGTTGACGAGTGGAAGCCAAGGAGGTGGTAGTCGGTGGAAGGATGACGGTTTGATCCATCCCATGGGTGAAAAGTGAGTTTAATAGTGTGCCATCCCCGTTATGTGACTTTTGCCTGAATGCTGAAATGTCTCTCACGTTTCACCTCTCTCTCTCTCTCTCGATTTTTCCTCGGTATTCCCTTCCCCTCCACTCTGAATATAAAAAGATTCGAAAAGAATGACTTTGATATCAAGCGCACTTTAGGCGTGGGAGCATACGGCTTCGTCAAACTTGTCCAATGGAAACGTGCCCCTCCCACACAAAGCAACGTGTACTACGCACTAAAGTGCGTCTCGAAACAAAACATTGAAGAGAAGAAACAGCAAAAGAAAATCAAAAGGGAAGAAGATATTATGCGATCGTTAATACATCCCTTCATTGCTCGATGTTACAACGTCATGGAGGATGTAAAGGGGAAATATTTTCTCATGGAGGCACTATGTGGGGGGGAACTGTGTGAGTTGCTCTACTATCAGGGTTCATTTTCCGAGGAATGGAGTATGTTCTACTCGGCGTCGGTGCTCTCGGCATTTGCCTACATGCATGAGCGCAAGGTGGCCTACCGTGATCTAAAGCCTGAAAATCTAGTTTTGGATGATGTTGGATATGTCAAAATTGTGGACTTTGGTTTGGCAAAGGTGATTACGGATGGTCACACCTACACCTTCTGTGGCACTCCAGACTATTTGGCCCCCGAGGTCATTCTTAGTGAAGGACACGATTGGGCCGTAGATTACTGGGGATTGGGTGTATTGATATACGAGATGATGGAGGGTTCCGCTCCGTTTTGTGCGGAGAATCCAATGGATGTAAGTGAAATATTATTTGTGCCTGACTGATTCTGCAATTTTGCGCATCTGATTTATCCAGGCTACAAATCTTACTGTTTCAATGTTGTTGCTTCTTCTTTTGCTCCTTCCAGACCTATAGAAAAGCATTGTCGGGACATGTCCACATTCCCGATCACTTCTCCATGGCAGTTGCTAATCTCATCAAAAAACTGCTTCACACAGATCAATCTAAACGTCTGGGTAGGACCGTCGGTGGATCCACGGCAGTCATGTTTCATCGATGGTATACAAATTTTGATTGGGTGAGTTTGATGCAGTTTTGTTCTTTCTTCTAGCGCACCTCGTTTGAAGTTTGTTGAGGACATGGCTCGTGACAATTAACTTTTTTATTGTCAAACAATTATTATTGGACCACAGGATGCCCTTTTGGATAACCGGATGGCAGCGCCGCACTTACCGGAGGTGAAGGATCCAAATCACTCTAGTGCTTGTGATGACGAAGTAGTGGAAGGGTTTGCATCCGACTTTTTATGAGTTGGTAATATTTGTGCACGTTTATCATCCAATGGGCTATTATTGTACGAGTGTTGTTATGGTGATACGAGTGCGCTGCGAGAAGGAAGCAAAGAACTTATTTTGTTGTGGGGTGATAATGCTGTTCGTTCAGACGTGTTTGTTGATGATGAATCATCGCACCGTGACGGAGAACTGTCAAAGTGGCGAGGAGGACATGATGTGAAGAATGACCCATTTAAAATGTCATCAATATATGTACTCTTCTCAGAGCAAATGATATTAAGTCATCACTCGAAGCTACTGTTCAAGTGTGTTGATGATTTGATTTCATTGTGTGATTGAAACCATACGATAGTAGATACGTCTGCCTGGCTGTCCGTCTATGAGAGAATGAGGCACGTTTTTTGACGGAATCTGATTGATTCACATTATTGACTTTTGGACTCATTTTTTTTTTGTTCAGGATCGGAACTTCATTATTTTTACACAGGTTGATTTTTTTCATCACCACTGACGACGATGACGATGCCACCGCCACCGAAGCAATCTCTCGTCCGAATCGGCATCCTTTCGCTCGTCTGCATGCCAGCGTTTCTATCTTTGTTGCTACTTTTGCCAATTGGCGATGCCTTTTCTGCCCAGTCCATCGTCCATCGTCGTCGTCTTCGACTTCATCAGGGACGACACCCCCATCAACCTGGCCAGCGCAGTGGTTCTGGTTCTGCAGTAGTGTTAATGATGGCGGGCTTTCCCCCCTCAATGATGGATGGGCCTGGTGGCAGACGACCCATGGGAGGTAGCGGTAGTGGGCAGCCGCAGCAGGGGGGGCAATCGTTTAACGCCAACAATCCGCCCGGCGGCGCCTTTAGCGCGGGAAACACCGCCGGCGGTGGCGCGGGAAACGGAGGAGGGGTGGGGCGGGGAGGATTGGGAGCCATTGCTTCGGGAGTGAGCACGCCCATGGACAGGTACAATGACCAACGACCGTCTTCCTCGGCGCGACGACGAGGAGGAGGAGTGGGAAATAATTACGGCAGCGGTGGGGCTGGTGGTGGAAATGGTACTGGCCCAAATCTATTCCAGCAGGAACGGGGAGGAGGGCCAGGGAGCAGCAACAGCAATAGGAGAATGATGGGTCCACCTCCTCTCTCGGATGGTGGCATGGGTGGTGGCGGGCGTCCAAATAATTTACGATTCGAAGAACGAGACTATGGAGAATACGTTTCCAATCTCCGTCGATCGGGAGGTCCACCACCGCCACCACCCATGGCCATGGGAGGAGGAGACATGATGGAATATCGGGCTCTGGAAGAAGAGGTACAAAGACTGCGTACCGAAAACGCGCTGCTCAAACGCTCATGTCAGGATTTGATGAACAGCATGAATGAATTGTCAAATCGATTATTCGACGTCGATGAATGTTTGAAGAAGGTGGCCAATGTCTTCCCGAAGGAAGAGGAGATGGAAAGTTTAGAATGGTTGTTGAGGAGATAAATAGTGATAGTGCTGCGAGATGAGAGACGGTGGAGAGGCAAAAGAGAGATGGTGTTTGGTGTTGTGCCAGGAAGGAATAAGGGCTAACATGCTTTCGCACATGTTTATACTCATTGAATTGCCATGATTTTTTATCATACTCAGACTTCTTTTGTTGTGAAACTGTGAGTAATAATTCTGCTAGGTAATAATACTGCCGCCTGCTCTCGGTCGAGGCACCATGTTACATGGTACTGATCTTGCTTGGGGAATTTGAGGATAAACTCAACAAAACAAGATATTTCAGCGACAACCCCATGAACCTTGGCCTTGGAATCGAACGCCTTTGGACTAAACTTATTACGTAATAGTACAACGATCAGCATCTCATCGCAACCCACACTTTGCTGGACGTCAGCGATCATTTGATTCTAACACAACTAGAAAGTAACAAGAATCAGTATCCTCCATTGTGAGGAGTGAGGACGAGCAGTGGAATCCTCTCAAAAAACACGACTCTATCTTTTAATACACAACATCATCCAACTACCATAGAATTTTTACTACGAGGTCCCGACAAGCTACCAGATTATGTTTCAGCTGCTTCTATTGCTCTCCGGACGACGACTGCTGCTACGCGCACGATGACGCCCCCCGTCTCGTGACTTGGACCTCGACCGCGATGCGGAGCGCGAGCTTGACCTGCCATCATCTCCTTTCCTGCTGCTGCTGCTGCTACTACTACTCTTGCGATACCGTCCTTCCTTCCATCTACCATCCTTCACCGACAGGGTGGAGTCATGGTATTCCATGACTCCACGTCCATGGGGAATGAAGCTCGTATTGACTTGACCAGTGTATGATCCCATCTGGCCATTCTTCGGATCCGTCCATTGCATTTTACGAACTTGGATTGAACTCTGCCGTGGTTGCTCCTCTTCCTCCTGCTGGTGTCGGTCGTGTTGCTGTAGTTGGCTGTGGTGATGATGACGCTTGCCATTGCTCTTGTCCACTATCCGGCTACTAACGCTGTCACACGTGCGAAGATTGGTAGTGTTCACTTTCTGTCCTGAGGGTAGAACTTCTCCGGACGACAGCGTGCTGCTCGTACGATCACTATTGTCGGGCGTAATCTCATTGCTGGATCCGCTGGAACTGCCTGTCAGTGAGGCTGTCGTCTCGTCGGATTCTCTGTGCATTAATTTGGTGGTATTGGCACTTGCCGACGAAACTACCGTCTCATGCTGTTGGTGACGACGATCCGTGGAATTGAGTGATGGGGAACGCTTGGTTGGAAGCGCCGCCGCCGGGGATCTACTAGTGCTGTCTTGGTCTTGTTGATTATGATACAGTACATTGCTATTGACGTGGCCATGTCGACTGCTTGAGCTGCGAGTGTCGCTGCGACTGGTACTCCACGTTCTCCCCTCATCCCTACTACTGCTCCTACTATGACCACTGCAACTTCCCTTGCTGGTACTTCTGCTCCTGGGAGTGGTCGCACGTCTAGTCTCCTCATCGCCATTGTTGATGAAATGGGGGGAGACTGACCTCCGCGCGGAACGACTACTGTTACTACTTCTACTAGTGCTATTACCTTCGACGCTCCTCTCCCTGATTCGTGCCTTGTTCTCCGCGACCGCTCGCATCCTGTGCAATTCATTAACGCAGCAGTCGGGACATGCACTCATGAGTACTTTCCAACCCTTACCAAACAGTTTCTTCTTGCGCAGCCGAATGTGAGGGTGGTGGATGCATCTACCAGTATCATCGCAGTCGTTGGTGTTGGTGTTTAGGGATGCGTTGTCATCGGCATGCTGGTGGGCCATTACGTGAGTATTATGAGAGGTGGAGGATGACGATGAAGAGGATGGTACTTTGTGGGATAGGACGGAATATCCAGTGGAATTCAAAGTTGAAACCTCGTCATCATAGTCGGGAGTTGGATCAATTACCATGTTGCTGTGAGAATAGATTGGCTGCTGCTGCTGCTGCCTTGAATGTTGAAGTGACCTGGCCTTGCTACTTGGCGATGCCTGAAGCGATTGCATCATGCCGCTGCTGCTATCTGTCTGGTATGGCGAGCGACAATTCTTCCATCCTTGAGGGGGTGGCGGCGACGACGATGAAGACGAGTAGTGCGTCACCTGGTGATGCCGACTGTCGTCGGACACTCTCGTTTGGTGGGTGTTGTAACAAGGGAACTCTTCGGGATCAGGAAGAACCCCCAGGTCCACCTGTTGCTGTTGCTGCAGTGGTATCACATCATGATTATCAGGAACTAGCTCTTCTCTCTTCTTAATCTCGCTCCTACTATGACTAACGCTATTACTGGATGCAAGATCATCCATGCTCAAGCTGAGATCCATGCTCATTGTTGTGACCTTCTCACTATCGTCCAACTGTTGCTGCATCATTAGCTCGCAAACCTTGTATCGTGGCTGTGCCTTGAGAGCTGATTTCGACATGCTGGACGAGACGGATGATCCCGACGATGTGAAATGTGCGGGTAGTGATGATGACGACATGGATCGCTTCATGTTGCTGTGAAGTTGAAAATCGTCTTGTTGCTGGTCTATTTGTTGGTGGTGGTGCTGCTGCTGTTGATGAAAGAGATGATTATTCCAGTTGTTGTTGGTGGTGAATGTCGTAGTAGTGCTAGTTGTCGTGAACTGTACATCTTTTTCTGGCTGGAAGCGCACGCGACTTCTGCGTACTATATTGCCATCGCCGCTGCCACCTTTGCTACCAGTACTGTGCAGTGGTTGCAGCGGCGGCGGTGGCGGAGACGACGGCAGTACTGATGAAGAACGAGCAGCATCGTCAATTGCTGTCGTGGTCGTCGTGGTCGATTTCTTGGTCGTACTTCTTGCTCTATCCTTGGAGGATGAAATCTCATCAGCACCGCCGCTGCAAATGCTGGAACTGGAACATTCTTCGCCTCGAGAAGCACTGGAGGACTTACTATCCATCGCACACAATGGACAGCAATCCAATAGAGTTTTCCATTTGCCAGTGACAATCGAGAGGCGTTGGAGCTGGACGAAGGGATGCGAGATGCATCGACCTTCGTCGTCCATTGTGGTCTCGTCCGTCATGCTGCTACTACAACTAACTACTAACACTGCTGCTTATGATGATGAAGCGATGGTGCTCTCATCTCCGTCGCAGCAGTGAGAATAATAATATTCAGCCAATAGTGAGAAGATGGTAGGTACAATAGCTTGTCTACACATCCAAAAAGAAAGGATTTCACACGATGCATGACAAGTCTCATGGGTGGATGGCATGGATCTGGATGGAGCATTGGAATCATGAGAGGGCGGAGGGCGGTATCACTGATACGTGATCCACGAAAAAATTGCAGAGTAGAAAGTGGGGAGGGTACCGATAAGTAAGTGGTCACTTTTGGACAGGAATGTTCATGGGAACAAGTACACTCGAAGGTTCGGGACTAGTTCAATGACTAGTGGTCGTTTTCTCCCCTTTGCAAAGAGACCAAGCAAAATTGGCGATACCTTTGGAGGGATACCTGATACCATGAGAGCCAACGAATTTGTTGGTCTGTCCGACTCCTTTTTCTGTCCATAGACACCATAAATTAAAGTCTACTACACCGTAATTATCTGTATGGGACACATTTATTAAGCAACACGCGAAAGCAAATGCACACAAATTTTCTTTTCATCGTTGTAGACTTTTTCCTACGACAGTCACTTTTGTGATGGCACCAATCGAAAGCGCTTGAACTCAGCTCTTCAGCGTTATATTGGTCACGGTACTACGGCAATTATTGATCGATATATTGCATGTTGAACCTCAAGCGGTCGTTGCTCATTTCTGGTCAATACGACCACCATTTCTGACGTTCGACACATCGTTGGAAA
>JALLBB010001018.1:0-12572 GCA_036939735.1 Discostella stelligera
AATGGTAATACAAATTGCTAGTAATAATATACAATCATAGAGTAATCATGAATAGTTATAAGCAATAATATGGGTTTGCTGGTACAGTAGTGACTTTCCTTAATAGATATAGTTACTATTTTCTACAGATCAACTAAAACCATCATTAGTTTATGTCAATAATATCTATGGATAAAAGTTAGTTTGTTCGTTTGAAACAATACATTTTGTTAATTAAACTAGTGAACTATGTTTAGTTGCAATTGGCTTCAGATTTTGCAAAACTAATTAGTCACTTTCTCAGAAACAATGAATTCCATCAGATACCAGGAGAAGCTGTGTGAGGTATGCATCCTGAACTTCATCAGAATCTAGCTTGTTGACAGTCAAATTGAAAGTCTTCCTTCAGTGCAGCGCTCATTTCTTAAATAGTTTTACCTTCAATGGAACCATGGGCAGGAATGATGGCCTTGATTGATACACATGATTAGCAAAAAATGTTATCTTCAATTGACTCTTAGCAACAGCAATGCACAATGTCCTATTAATGATTTGTGCAGCCATGGAGGAGCCAGCTTGAAATTTTGCAATGAGGACATGTGAAAGAAAACTGCTGGCTGATTCGTGATCCACAACGTTTGCATTACTGTGGTGACTAAGCTCATATTCCAAATCACAAGCAAAGTCTTTAGACATATGACAATGGGATTGTGTTTCATTTTTCTTTATCTAATCATCAAGCTTCCAAATTTCTCCTGATCCTGCATTGCACTTCTCTTGAATCAATTCCTCTTAACCAAGTTGATTCTGAAGTTCAACATTCTTAGCTCAACAGCGATAGGCTTTGATTTGACTGAGCTCTTTAACTGTGATGAAATTGTTGGTCGCCTGCTTGGATATTGGTTGGAGTGGTCCATCACAGATGGGGATCATAATGATGCCAGTAGCAGCAATCCTTGATAAATGGCAGCCACTGCACTCATGACAGAAGTGCATTTGGAGATCATGATCAGCAACTATCCTTAGCAATTTCTGGCAAGGCCCTTGCGCATTTTTTTGCAATGTCAGTAAGTGTTGACCGGAGACAGAATGAAGAAACATCTTCACACTATTCTTTACACTCGTACTTACGATAAGTATGCACTAGCAGTCAGAGATTAGGATGTGATGTGAGACTATGAAGAAGAACGTGCTTAGAGTTCCTGCTGTGGTTCATGTGCGTTATGTGGTCAGGTTACAAGCACTGATTGTTGGTCACCACGTCATTATTTTTCCTCCTTCTACTTCATGAATTAGAGGATGTTAAAAAATGTTTCTTGGTCACTGATGACTGATGACAGGTATCATAACAAGTTCTCAACATATGGCATTAATTTATGACACACAGAGTTTCAACAGCCAAACAGACCCGTATTCCCCACTGGAACAAAGCCATTAAGTTTACCACCATCAACAACAACTTTCTCCTCAAGAAGGCATCCAGCAAGTAGCTACTTCGCTTTACTCATAATACGATTCATTACTCTCCTGAGGACCAGTCGAAGTGTGAGCATCAAGGAACAACAACTCCTTGTATGTGGCCAACGTCCACAAGTTGGCTGGTACAACCTCCTCAGCGGCATCACACACAGCACGGATGTCAATCATAGTTTCCAACCTCAGGACACGGCTTAGCTGAGCAGCCTCATAGGCATTATCCGCAGCGTGGATTTCGGCAATCGCCGCCTTTAGAGTACCAACGGCGGCCTCCAAATCAGAGAGTGGTCCAACACCAGCCGCCTTCACAGATGGGATGATATGCTGTTGAATCATATCCACCAAACACTTGGCCTCGATGTCCACGGTGCCAGTGTAATGACTGTGCATGATATTCTGACGGCTCTCACACTCTTCCTTCGTCAAAACCTTCATCTTTTGGAAGAGATCGACATTCTTCTGGGCGGTGAGTCGAGCAATGGCCTCCACACCCGAGTCGATACGCCAAATGCCACGATCTGTAAGCTCCTGCTGCATTGCTGGGTCGTAGTTGTTGCCATTGAAGATGACCTTCCAATTTTCGTTCAACGTTTCACGAGCCAAGTCATGGATGTCCTTTCCGGCATCAAAGGCATCGGCGAATTCGGCAAACTTCTCGGCCACAATGGTGTTGAGTACGGTGTTCACCATGGACGTGTTCTGCGAAGATCCAACGGCGCGGAATTCAAATCGGGCACCGCCGTAGGGGAAGGGGGATGTTCGATTGCGATCTTCGGCGGGAACTTCAAATGGCAGCACCTCATGCACGCCAAGATCCAGAATCTTCGTTTGGGGAACATACTCACCCTCACCCTTGCCATCCTTGAAGTGGGAGAGGTAGAAGGTCATGTCGTCACCGAGATAGGTAGAAACAATGGCAGGTGGAGCCTCGCACGCTCCAAGACGGAAATCATTTCCAGGAGTGGCGATAGCCATGCGCATCAAATCACCATGCTCATTCACGGCCGAAATAATCGCGGCCATGATAACGGCAAAGGCGCAGGGGTTGCCAGTGGCCTTGTTAATCTTCGACGGTGCCAACAACATGATGCCATCGTCGGTGGCAATACTCCAATTGTTATGCTTCCCCGATCCGTTCACATCATTGAATGGCTTTTCCTGCAACAAAGCTGCCAATCCATGACGGGCAGCCACCTCCTCAATAATTTGCATGACCATCAAGTTCTGATCGACCTGGGTGGTATTGTATCCATAGAGGGGGGCGAATTCGTACTGGTTGGGAGCCACCTCACGATGACGAGTCTTGAGCGGAATGCCAAGACGCCAACACTCATCTTGAATTTCCTGCATACACGCCAACGCCGGATTGGCAAGCGATGGGGGGGCCATGTAGTGATCGCACATCTCCTGACCCCGTGGCGCATCCTTTCCAATGACGGTGCGTCCAGCCAACTGCAAGTCCGGGCGGCGATAGTACTGATCACGTGGGACGAGGAAGAATTCCTGCTCCAATCCAATATTCGACACCACATCACGATTTCCGATGTCCAAGCCAAGGTGCTTCAAGAGACGTTTTCCATGCTTGGAGAGGGCAGCGTTCGAACGAAGGAGAGGGGTCTTCTCATCCAGTGCGGCACCATAATAACTGACAAAGGCGCTGGGGATAAAGATGGTATCACCCCGAAGGAAGATGGGCGAACTTGTGTCAATGGCTAGATACCCTCCGGCTTGGTGTGTCGCACGCAATCCGCCATTGGGGTAGGATGACCCATCCGTTTCACCCTTGATGAGGTTCTTCCCGTCAAAGTCGAACTCGACATCGTTCGTGGAGCGATTGAACTTCATCATCATGTTTTGGACTTGACCGGTTTGGCCGTGACGAACGCCCGAGGATGCCATGGGCTGGAACCAGTGGCAGTAGGTGTTTGCACCACGATCTACGGCCCTGATTGTTTGTGATTGGTTCGTTAAAGGATTAGAGGTCCAATGAAGGAGAAGGTTGGGACGGGGGAGGTTTTTGAGAGAAGGAAAGAAAAGTAGTAAGGTGGGAAGGAGTTAGTTTGGTTGATAAACAAAATGGTTTCTTCTGTCCTTCATCGAAGGAAAATCACGAACTTAATCAGCAAGTAATGATCATGATCATCGCCCCCCTTGTCGAATCAGTAGCCCCAGACCTCCGTTGTCTCCTTCGACGTCTCATTGTTGTTTCCTTAGTGTCAAGGATAGATGACGTGCAAGAGGAGAGAGGGCCACATACTGCATTCCGAGCAATTATCTGTGGTTCATCACTTTCCATATCAAACCACTGAGATATACGGGGTACTACACACAACAGTATTCTATTTTCATTGACAGAGCACATAAAACACATCAAGTGGGACTCTTTATCTCATCTGTAGCGATATCTAGCTTTCAATCAACCCCAGTATCAAGATACAAACGAACCGATCCCATGCGGCGCCTCTCCTCACCTCGACATCTGCCCGCCCCCACCTCACGACAGTCACATGATCCCAATGGCCCAGACAACATGTACAATACGAAAAGAGACGTACCAGTCCAAAACAGCCTTGGCAACCGTATCTGAATGAGTCTTCGTCCAAGACGGATCATCCAAAATATCGGCCGAACTACCATGCTTCTTCAAATACTCGTCCGCGACACGACCAGTGAAGACACTCTTGCCATACTCGGCGTAGGCATCGAGAGAGGCAAAGGATCGCAAGGCGGTGGTGGTAGTAGAAGTGCCCGTGAAGATGGCGCTGCTACTGCTGATGGAAGTGCGAGCGTTACGGCCCAAAAGGGAGCGGACGGCGGCGGTGGTGGCGAGCATTGTTTTTGTGTTATATCCGAGTCTAATCGATGCTTCTCGTCTCAAGGCTGTGGCGCTGTTTCTTTGGGTGAAGTACTAGGTAGGAGAAATAATGTGTTATGTAATCGATGGTGCAATCGTGAGAGAGGAGAGCCGCAGCCTGCCGCAGCTGCTTTTGTGGCGGATCTGAAAAAAAGATCGCCTCCTCGGAGACCGATATCATCCCTCAAATTATTTGGCAAATTTTCCTACGGTGCGATTGTAGAATATTTCGCCAAATTTAGGGAAAGATCTTACTGTTGCATTGTCAATCATCTTCCGCTGCCTCTTCGGAACTTGCGCTCTTAAAATGAACGATGGAATAGGTACGAATGGGGTAGGGGTGCACCTTCCTAGAACTTTACCTCTAGAGATAATCGGTATTGAAATCCTACGTTGCAGATTCTCGCTTGCCTGGTTTCGGGACATCATGACATCACACATCATAAAATTTTATGGCTCTTAAAATTATCACACCAGAAGAGAATGAACTTGATGAAAGTTCGAAGTGTGAATCATGAATAGGTAGTAAAGTTTTTTTATGGATTTCATCCTCTTCTTAACACTACTTGAGTTGATCTCAACCAATCATTCAGAAACAAAGACATCTCATGGCACATAGAACGATTGGTACTGCTCTCGACACCATGCTGCAATAAGAATGCTTTCCAAGTGGCATTCTCCAGGTAGCAGTCCGCCAGGAGTGATTCCCTCCTCCCCATCCTTCTCCATCGATGGCGATGCTGCTCTATCATTTCCTCTCTTCCATCCACAAGTGCTATTCCAAACTTGGTCGGCCGTCGTTGTCAACATTGACGTTTCTGATGTCCATCTCCAATTGCAATTTTCGTCCTTCCTTCGTTCATACATGGAACTACTGGTGCGTATGCCACCAGGCGAGAATAGCCACAGATCATCAAGCAATATATTTGGTATATGTCCATAGCTATCGGGATATGCGTTGTGCAGGAGCTTGCCATCGCCGCCAAAAACAAGTATCATTGGTCCACTTCCATCTTGTATGTTGTAGCGTTTGTAGGTCGATTCAACGTTCATCAGTAGACCAATACTTGATAAGTATCTGCTATCGGGGATATTATTGCTGCAAAGTTTAAAATTCGACAGTGAGAAGCGCACAAACAGATAGCAAGACCAAAGTATGATAAAAAGTCATGCCCATATGATCACTCACTCGACATAATATCCATCGCGAACGGACTCATTGCCAGGAATATTCACCGACACCCAATCTTCATCGAATATATTCATTACTCGCAAGTCGAGTCCTTGTTGTTGCGGTGTCGACATAGATATGCCACCAAATGCCAACAGACCAAAGGGACCCAAGACAGAGACCTGTCCATAACTCAGTGGCCATCGACCCCTCACGGACGGTGATGCATGGCTTAACTCTACCCAGCCATTGGAATCATAATCATAGCGCCACAGATCTTTCAGGCGATGCTTGGCAAATCCACCAGTAATGAAAATGCTACTGTCAACAGCTACAGCAGTGTGTAGTCGTCTTGGGGAAAATGAGGATGGAGGGTTTGACAGTTTTCGCCATCTTGGACGTCCGGGAGCACATGACTTGGCATCGAATGTCAGTTCCCACTGTAACAATCTAGCGCCGGCATTCTCTTCGGGGTATACTGGTTGCGCCATCGCAATTGAAATGATCCATTCTCCACGGATCGGCATGTTGTCGAAGGTGCCCATGAGGCTATTTGCAGGACGGTAGGAACCTGATTCGGGAATGTTTGCGTATGAGAGCACCCACTCCTCTGCACTATCGAACAGTAGTAGATCCACGGAAGATGAACCATGGCATTTTTGATTTCTAGCTTCTGCACTATTGATAAATATCTACGACAGAAGGAAATTAGCCACATCACGGGATTCGAACATCATTGAGGTGTGTGAGGGAGTTCGCAAAAGCTAAAAGAGAATGGCATTAAACTGGATCATACACACCTGTGTTTCATAATCAATACTATGTAAAGCATCGTGATCGGCAGCTGTGAATATCGTACTAGGCCCAGTCAACAGGATATACTCGATAGCATTTGAACAGAGGCGATCGAGAGATATTCGGACTTGAATGTCACGTATGCACATTTCTTCGTGGCCAAATAATGTTCCATCATCATCGTGTAGTTCAATCGGCATTCGGTGGGACGTGACATGCCCGGGCATCAACCTGATTGGTAACGATTGGCCAAGATGATTGCTGCTGAACTTCAGCGATGAAAAAATGTGATGAGGATCTCTCATCGTCCACACATCAGCGAGAAGGAGCTGTTCAGATTCTTCTCCAATCTCTAGATCACTGTTGGAGCTAGTTCTCCCCCCAATCAAAATGAGATTGCCACTCGGCAAGGCCGTCATTGAATGTTGCTCTCTTCCGCTAGGCCATGAATTTTCCTTTGACTCTTGCCCCAACTGCGAGAAGGTGGACATGAGAGGATCGAAATGCCACAATTCACTTGAATACACGTTTTTACTTGAGCATTCCTCCTTGGCACCATATCCATTGCAAACGCATTTCAGAGTAGCGCCGCCAAATAAATAAACTTGATCATTCATTATCGCCATGGAATGACCACGTCGACCAGTCGGCCGGGTGGGCGAATGCTCACACCAAGTTGTCGTCGTCCTTGATTCATTTTTATCAGTATTGCCATCGTTTGCGTTGATTTCGTAAACTGTTGTGGATTCATCATTCAGCTGTAGAACAGAGATTGGAATCCACTTGTTAATGGGCATCGACGTTGTATGAAACATAAGAATTTGCTTGCCAATACTCAACCCTCGAGAAGAAAACGCTTCAACCCGAAGGCAATATGACGTCGATGCCTTCAGATTCTTGAACTCCGTCGTTGAATTTGTATTGACATTAAAACTTCTTTGAATATGCTCATGAATTGAGAATGTGCCAGAACAAATGTTTGATCCCTCCCCACCTTGCTCATGTTCGCGATCAATGGCACCAGAGGAGAGACTCACAATGTACTTCTGAACATACAGCTCCTTTGATGTATCATGTTGATGCGACCCAGCATTCCATGTAAACGAGGCAGATTCGTGCGATAGCGTATTAATCATCGGTTCACTTGGACAAACCCTCGCGGCGTTCTCATCACTGAACGGAATTGCAAGATCAAGATTGATGTAACCCCCATCGCCGAGTGATGTAGAATCTATCATCATCATGTCTTGATGATCACGCAAATCCCCCCCTGATCCTCCATGGGCAGTACAATAGGTTGTATTCCCTCCCCCATCACCACCAAATGCAGCCAATAGCACTGTTCCATTCCACGATACAATGCTCATTCCGCCGCCACCCCCGCCTCCACTCATAAAATCCGACCGGCCAGACTTTCCACCATTATACCCTCCCTTACCGCCCAAGGAATCGGATTGGGATCCTGTGGACATGCCCCCACCTCCCACGGCAACGTACAGAATGTCCCCAACAGGAAGGAGGAAGGTGGCCTCGACGTACCCTCCTGATGAGCCTTCGCTATTAATGATGAAGTCCTCATGGGAAGAACGAGAGTCATCAGCAAACAATTCTTCATTGTCGCCCTCACTATTGTATATTCCTTTGGATATGACATCTTTTACCGCTCCCCTACCTATATTTTGAGAACGAGCAGAAATTGAGCATGCTTCTCTGCCTATTTGACACAAAGAAAAGCCTCAATATAAGTTTTTGCGATAACAACACCATCTCTCACCTCCATCACATCCTCCACCTCCCGCACCCCAAACCTTTACGGTTACCTCACGGTCATACGGACCTCGTCGTCCATCGCCTGGCACTATATAGTGCTGGTATGCCATCTCCCGTTTCTTCAATATTGTCGTTGAATCACCAAGGACAACATCTTCCACGAATCCATCCTCCTCCACTCGAGCAAAGTACTGCGCGCGTAGTTCCAAGGAAGTAGACATTCCAATGGCAGGCAATTTGGCTATAAAGACCACGGCACCATCCTCTCCCCTTTTCCCGACATGCCCCCCGGATGAGGTGGCATGGATGTAGTCTGGATCTTGAGCGTTGGGTGGCAGTCGTGTCCTTCTCAAGGAAATACCGTCATTGATGCTGACCTCGCTACCTACCGAAGATAATGGCAATACTGAGGATGTTTCCACGACAAAGATAGTGAGAATGGCCATGACAACATCCATCATTTTAAAAGCCAACGGCATCATTACTTCCGAATGGGACACACAACAAACGACTTTTTTCCCAGAGCGAGAGAGAGAGAGATAAAGATGAGAAGGTTATTACGATAGATCGCTCTCCCTTTTCTTCATGACGAAGATGTGTAATGTGAAGTCGTTGTCGATGTAATATCGTGTTTCTTCACTACCCCACCAATTACAGGTGACAGTTAACTCGAATCATTATCTTTTGCTTGAATAATATTTGTTTCGGACCCCCCATCCAGCACACCGTTTCCATGTTCACGTCCACGGCCCCTTTCACACTCGAAAATATTTTTTGAAATTTTGGAAATCAAACAACGCGTTGCACCAACAACAATAAGGGAGGAGAGGTTGCCAATGGTAGGATATTATGAAATGCAACTTTCCTCCCCTCTCATGCCCGCAACTGCACTAAAACACATATCCCCTCTTTCGTAAGCTATCTTTGGCTTCCGCAATCTCTTTTGCCAGAGTCATAGCCGCCTCGGGACAATCTTTCATTGTTTTGACACGCAGTAGTACCATGAAGATTGCATAGATTCCCAAGCACAGGACGGCCCATAGCGGGAAATAGCGAATGATGCATTTGATGATGGTCACGCTAGCACCGCTACCAGAACCAGTACCAATGCTGCCATCACTACTACCATCAACACTCATCCCAATCCACCATGATATAATTCTTTCCAAATTGATTAAGGAAATATACCATATGTGAAGGATGACGATGCCAATAGACAAGAAGATTTGATAGCTAAGTAATTCGACCATTATTTAATCTTCGTTGTTGCTTTTTCATTCTTGTATCGATGTCTGTAATGATGGAGAGAGTAGTTTTAGTTTTATCTACGACGAGCTAGCTGGGACACGGTCAGGTCCAGGGACAGACCAACACCCCCCATCCCAGCGAAGCGGAAAGAGAAACAAGACAAGAGAGACATTCACTTAGACGGAGAATGAACTGCTGAGGAGGTGCCCAAATCCTGAGCAAAACCGTCATCATCATCATCATCACTGTCAATTGGTGCGTAGTAATTTGTAGACGTATGGGCAGCAGATCCAGCTGCAATAGAGTGTGGTGTGGTGGAAGCTGGAGCTAGTGGAACCAACCCAGAGTTGGGAGTGGGATTTTGTGGTTGACCTTTGTGCTTGGGTCCAACAAGCTCCCAAAGATCGCTAGCTTTGGACTCATCGTACACAATGTAATACCCGGCATGCATGAGTTGGGAGCATTTATCTGGAGTGTGGTTAGTACGACCGCACACACATTTCCCTGCTTTAGCCAGCTTTTTGATGTCATTTGCGGTGAGAAGTTTGATATCAGTTGAGGGCTGAAGAGATGGAGATGCCTTTGTCGCAGCAGCAGCAGATCCAGCAAGTGCAGGGAATTGTGGTGTGAGCATGCGTTGGGCCGAAGTTGAGAATTGAGTAGTGATCTGATACAGTCGATCGATAGACATTTGGGTGTATCTATCCGGGTCAACCACAAAAGACTGCTTTAGTACTTCATAACGATCGTCCAAGCATTTCATAAACACCATTGAGAGTAGTCGTGGGGGAACTGGGGCACCACCAGCTGCCAGGGCCACTGCATACTTCCGGATTTGGCTAACAGTCTGATCCAGCGTCTCTGTGGGACCCATTTCAAGGGTGAATAAGCTGAGGAAGTTAGAGTAAATATCGGATTGGCGTTGAGGGGCATATGTTTGGCGGAGGTGATCAAGTAGCTCAAATCCACGGGACACAAGAGTGGGGTTGTTGTGTACCACGTCAATAGCTGGAGTGCGCAATTTACCAACAAGGAAGCTGTAGAGCAGTTTACTGTTGCGAGCATTGTCATGGGTGGTAACAAGTGAACCATCAGGGAGAAGGCCATCAAGTGGAGAGTACAAGGCAAGAGACATTATGGATTGCATACATGTCCAAAAGATAGGCCAATGTGTGTCAGCTGTACCACCACCATGAAATGGCTGCATGTCACGCATAAGTTGCTTGGCAGCAAATTCTTCATCAGTGGAGGATGTAGAAGGAGGAGCCAAAGGAGGCACAACCCCCCATACAGTTGGAGGTGGAGGGTGAAAGCCGCCAGAAGTAGAGGTAGGTGGCATGGGAGGCCCTGGTGTAGAAGCCCCCCATGGGGTGAAAGTTACAGTGGGTGGAATGGTGGGTCCAAACGTGGGTGGAAGCGTAGGCCCAAAGGTAGGTTGACAGTATCCCAGAGTCTCAGTACTGGTGGAACCAACGGAGACAATGTTAGAGGAAGAGTGGTCCATGGAAGATGGTGGTGTGGGACCATTAAAGCTAGGATGACCAAAACTGGGAGTGGAGGCCAGAGAAATTGTTGTGTGAGAAGAGGAGGGGACTCGTAGGTGGGAGGGTGGGCCTTGGGCCCTCCCCCCACGATAGTGTTGGTAAGGGACGGTGACGTCCATAGCAGTGAAGGCTTCTGGTTCAAGGGGGACACGGTGGGAGGGTCCACTTGGTTGGGAGGCTAGACTGGAGGACGCACCAAAATGTGGTGGGGAAGAAAGACCGGGTGTCACACCAGGTGGGGCGGCGAACAGACCAGAGGAGGATGGAAGCATTAGAGCAGTCGCGCCAGGTGGGGCGGCGGACTGACTGGATGGAGTTGCGCCGGGTGGGGTGGCGGACAAACCAGAAGCAGTCGTGCCAGGTGGGGCGGCAGACTGACCAAGTGGGGTGGTTGACAGACCAGATGCAGTCGCGCCAGGTGGGACGGCGGACAGACCGGGGTGAAATGAGAAAGTTGGCGCGTCAGTTGATGGGTCGGCGCCAAAAATGGGCGCGCCAGAAGGAGACGTGGCGCGTGCGTCATGTGGATGTGACGACGACCAGGTCCGAACGGCAGAAGGCGGTCCACGTGGAGTGGCCGATGTCGTTGGATGGGTGGTAGGGAAGGTGGTAGGAGCGGCCATGACGGCCGAAGGATCGGTAGTAGTTGCGGGTGCCGTGAAGGCGGCAAGCCCGCGGGGTACCACAGCGTCGGTGGGGTGACGAGGTGGTAGTTGGATGGCCGTGTCGGTGGCAGATGCGGCAAAGAGGTGAGCCCCTTCATCGCGAATTGTGGGAGCGACGTCGAGGAGGATGGTGGGGTACTTTGCCTTGGCAGCGGAGGCATCGTGGAGATACTCCGGGCGGACGGTGAAGCCGTGCGCGCGGAACCAGGCGAGGAGATGTTGGGCGCCTGGCTGGTTGATGGGGCCAGCGTAGACGCACCCGGTGTTGTTGGCGTTGTCGCCGAGGAAGTCGCGCTCGCGATGGACATGCAGCACGACCGAAGGGATCGGTGCCGGTGTCATCGGAGGCGTGGGAGGCGGAGCCATACCGCTGGTGGTGGCGGTGTGGCCGGAAGTGCGGAGGAGTGGCCCCTAGGCGTGGGAGCGGAGCTTGCGGAGACCCACGGTAGGAGCGGAGCGAGTGGGCTTCATGACCTGATGATGGAGAGAGTAGTTTTAGTTTTATAACTACGACGAGCTAGCTGGGGTCAGGTCCAGGGACAGACCAACACTCTCTTCTTCCGCTGCTTGTCCAATCGTCTGTCCATCACCACAAGAAGTTGGTTCTGCCTCGCTCGCTCGGTGCGTGCCCAAGGCGACCCCTCATGTCCATTACCAATCATTTGGAAACCACATGCATTTTCAAACTCATGCCGGTGGTTTTCAAACGAAGGTTTGCTTTGCGTTGATTTGCAAACCAGCGCCATGTTTTCGATAACACTGTCAGTGTTTGCAAATGAATTTGCTGTTTGGGTTACCGATCATATGAAAACTCCATGTATGCAAACACAAAGACATCCAGTCACGAGTGGTTTGGAAACTACTGCTGTGGTTTGCAAACACTTGCCATTGATTTTCAAACAATCGTCCAGTGCATTCTTCACAGTCTTGCTGCCATTCATCCGACAGAACACATGCACAATCCAATTAACAACCTCCAGGCAGGATGGTGCACTTGTCGTGCCATGGATGAAACTTCAAAGAGTATCCATCTCTCCCTATGGCAACTGATGTTTGTTTCAAATGACTTG
>JALLBB010001019.1:0-17001 GCA_036939735.1 Discostella stelligera
TAGCTAGCAACCTACCAGTCTCTGCTCTCTCACTGTCACTGTCCGTCACCACAGTGCCATTCTTGGTTCACTATCATCGTCTCGTCTCATCATAAAAGAAGTGGTGGTCGGAATCAGCTGGTCGGAATTGTTTGATTTGAAAGACGCACTCCTCAACCACTTCATGATATTATTAAGATGTTTCTGTCACTTCTTTGCCAAAAGCTGATCTAGAGCTAGACATGGGTCAAGTCAAGTCATTAATTCTCATCAAAATTGTCATTCATCACAAGTCTTGGAGTTGGCAAGTTGGTTCCTAAAATATTGCTTGACAACTAATGCTGATGCTGATGGCATCATCAATCATGATATCTACTAGTATCGTCACTCTCTTCTCCGAGAGTTCCAATGCCAAGTGATTACCGACGCCAGAACGAGGATGACACTGGTAACAGTGACAGAGACAGCAACACTGGTGGCATCATCAATCATGATATCTACTGCTGTCCTCTCTCTTCTCCGAGAGTTCCAATGCCAAGCGACAACCGAGACCGGAACAACGACGACACTGGTAACAGTGACAGCGACAGAGACAGTGACACTGGTCCTCACTCAAGTCACGACGACATGGACAAATCGAAAAAACTGATCGATCAATTCACAATGTTGCCATTATTTCAATCAAGGAAATGTTGACAACAAACATCCTAATTATTCTAAGGAGGAATCGCCCACCAATCACCAACGCCACCCTTCACAGCAACAACAACTAGCACTTCACCATCACGACTGGTGCATCATTCTACCCAAAACACTCAACAGCTAGCCGGATCAGCACAAAGCACAATGCACTTCTCTCCCACCACACTTTCATGTTTGGTAGCGTCAATTACAACCACTGCCACGGCTGGTATCATGATCTTCACTCAGCCTTCATCTTCCTTGTCATCTTCCTCCTCACTGTCTTCCCATCTCAAAGCAGAAACCGAGTACAGCCGTCACAGCAGCAGCATGACATCTGACAACATGATCACGGTGGATGCAGATGCTGGTATTTTAGTAGTACCCTCCTCGTCCAGTACTGGAGAGATGAATGAAGTCGACGACGGCAATGGTGCCGGAGCTGCTGGAAGAAATACCACCACGACTACTAATACTACTACAGCAAGTAGTAGTAGAAGTGGTAGTTCTAATGTCCAAGGACGAGTCCTCGGCGCACCATTAACACAAGCGACAAGTGCCAGTGGAGATGATGAGAATGAAAGCAATGTTCTCGATGGTAAGAGTCCTAGTACCAGGGTGTTGCAGCCATTGACAACCCCGTGCGGTACAGGAGTAAGCTATGTCGATTGTGTCAAAGGCTACGATCGTGGCACCAGCACTTCCTGTGCTGCGGCGTGTGAAGGGCAATGCTGTGTGGATGGCGGTGCTTGCCTTGGATTCACTGGCAAATTATGCAAGAAAGATGGGATCTGTTCTGGATACAGAGCATGTTTCTACGCCAACATCCCATGGGTAGTGAATAGTTGCAATGGACGTCAAGCTTGTTCTTATGCAGGGAACACCAAAGCGGGTATTGTAGGGAACCTAGTCAACTCGTGTCAAGGAGGTTTCGCTTGCTCGAGCCTTGGCAGCAGAGGAAAAGTTGGAGAAGTTCGAGACTCGTGCATTGGTATTAAAAGTTGCACATTTGCTGCAAGCTATGGCGGAGAAGCAGGAAACATTATTAGGTCGTGTCAAACCGAGCGTGCATGTTACAAGGTTGGGTATGGGGTCGTTCTTGGGAACTTTTATGATTGTTGCAATCATAATAAGGCATGTTACTATGAAACTACTCTTCCTGCGAGTTGTGCTGCCACGGTTACACCAACATCGGGAACTCTCACCACTGCAAGTCCATCAGAGGCACCCACCCACACTCCCACCACGGCAAATCCATCAAAAAGTCCATCAGAGGCTCCCACCCACTCTCCCATCAAGGCAAATCTATCAAAAGCTCCCACCAACACGCCTAGCGTGACAAGTGCATCAAATGCCCCCACCCAGTCTCCCGTCACGGGAAGTCTCACCACTGCAAGACCATCAGAGGCTCCCACCATCTCTCCAACCAAGGAAAATCCATCAAAAACTCCCACCAACACTCCCAACACGACAAGTCCATCAAAAGCTCACTCTCCCACCATGGCAATTCCATCAAAAAGTCCATCCGAGGCTCCTACCCACTCTTCCACCACAGCAAATCCATCAAAAGATCTCACCCACTCTCCCGCATCAAAATCACCCACCAGCAAACCCTTCACTATTGGCCCAACAACTTTCACAGGCAGTCCTACAATTAAATCTATTACAAGTAAACCTCTACATGTACAAGAGTCATTGCCTTTTGTGGCTGGTGGATGCCCCCCAGGATTCAGTGATATTGCATTCTACGAGCCAGCAGATAGGATATCCACCAATGGAGTTGTCTTTGAGTGTAAAGACTGGCCTCTCAGCCTGTTTTGCTCTCAAGCATGGTTTAAACCTGATTCATTTTTAGAGTCCGCAGATCACTGGAAACAGGCTTGGCAAATTTTGGGATATTGCACAGGCACTAAACCTGTCCCAGAAGGAGATTGTCCAGCAGAGTGGGCCTTGGGAGATGTTTACACCAAGTACAAGGAAAATGATCATGTGAGTGTTGTCAAAACTTATGTGCCACTTGTGAAAGTTGTATACAAGTGCAAGCCCTGGCCAGACTCTTGGTATTGTGGACAGCACAGCCCTGATAAATACAATGGTGGTAAATTGGGATGGGAACTTGTGGGAGAGTGCAATCCCAAGTCCTCAGGATTTTACTAGCTCTGCCACATCTACTACCATGGGGCCTACAGACAGCTCTGTATTTTTGATGTCATTGCCCTCAGTTGGAGTATGCCCCCCTACATTCACTGTGACTGTATACAAGCCAGGCAACAGGGTATCAAAAAATTCAATTGTCTTTGAATGTAAAATGTGGTCTCTAAGTTTGCACTGTGCACAGGAAGCATTCTCACCAAATCTGCAATCAACAATGAAGTACTGGAAGCAGGCATGGAAAGTTGTTGGGCAATGCTTGCCTTGATTCATAACCTCTCTCTTGGATTTAGTGTTTAATAGTTTGGACTGTAGAAGGAAATGGCATGTGTTGGGAAACCACCCCATTAAGGCAGTTGTCTATTCAATCACACCTAGTACTAGAAAAATCAAAGTTGATCAAATTTGTTCAATTAGATGATTATCTTGTCAAAGTGAGCTGTGGGAGTTCCATGCCAGCCACGTATACAGACACTTGTCTGCCTGACTACACACCCATTATCATACGTACGTCTCCCAACGGTCTCCTGTGGCACAACTACTTGTGTGCCAAGTCCTTGCAAGTGGTCTCCACCACCCAGTCACAAGTCAGTACTTTCCACACCTCTCTCGAAGTTCTCCCATAATGAAGTCTCTGAACTTCTTGAACAGAGACCCTTGAATCCGTGACAATATCTTTTGTTGGACACCATTGGACTTGAAATTTATCTGTGATGAAACAGTATCTGATGTTGATGTACTTGGTGCATTTACTGCTCAATGCCTCCCCATTTCTCTCCAACAGCATTGTGCTTTTATTGTCTTGAAAGACAATATTATTGCTTACCTTATGGCCTTGGGCTTTGAGGAAGTAGCAAGTTCATAGGACTGAGGGCATCATATCATCAACACCGACCAGTTTGCTCTGTGGAGCTGACAATAGGAAATCCTCTCCCCATCCTTATACCACATCTCATGTTCCCTCTCATGTTTGGGTGCACTGTGAATGACACATCTACATACCAGCTCAGTACTCTGCTTGAGTCTCCTCCAAGTATCAGAGGCATGTTGATGGTTGATTTTAGATGCTGGATCATGTGTTCAAGTTTCCTTCAGTCATCTACATCTGGAGAACTGACGCATGTAAAGCTCTTGGCACCAATGCATCTGGTCTGGCTCTCTTTACCATATAGAGCTTTTGCTACTATATTGTGGAATGTCATAGCCAACTCCGGGTTCAGTTTTGTTGCATCTTTGTCAACCTTAAATAAATTCTTGGGGGCTGTTGTTGACCATAAATCCATTGTAATTCAGCTGTGCCTTGTCCCATGCTGCAATGACTTCTTTCATGTACTCCACCAAGGATATCTTCACCTGTTGCTTTGTAGTGAAGTCTAGCATCAGCCCCAAATATTTGTGGACTTTGCCTTGATTTACCTTTGTTTCTCCAGATCCATCCTCAAAGATGCTTTTGTAGTCTTTTTGTAGCCATTCTATTGTTTAGTCAATGACCTTGTCCATAACATGGGAGATCATTCAGTCATCCACACACATGGGTCATAGGGGTCTACCACGTACCCCTGTGCCTTGAGACTTTTTGTACATTTCTGGTAATAGAAAACTTGTGATCATTGTGCCATATAGTGTGTTGATACACTCCACTAGCAGTTGCTTTTTTCCTTTTTTTGTTGACAGTCATGTAGTCTAAGTATACTTCTGGAGCAATCTTCACAAAAATTCCTACCAGCATCCCTCTGATTCAGATGATCACTCTCTTGGTCTTATTGTTTACCACGGTCTGTATGAAATCATTGGGGACATTGAATATTGCTGTCTTTTGCTCTTCCAACCCATTCATGACTGAGGTAAGGATCACCAACTCTGCTGCAACAGTGCGAGAGCTTGACTCTTCCTTATCAATATACTCCCTTTGCTTGTTGCCACCAGCAGCCATTCTTCCTTTGATCTCACCAATTGTTTTTGTCTGTTTGTCTGATATCTTGCTCCATTGCACTGGCTTGAAAGAGTTTCTCCAGTGTAGTTGCTTCATCTCTGCCTCTGCCACAATCTTGACATCATTGCCCCATATCTTGATTGCCGCCTTGAGAGTGAGCTGAGTGAGTATTAGCTCCACATTTTCAGCTCATGTTCTACTGTTGCCATTTGGGTGGCCAAGTACTGGTAGGATTTGCCTTTCATGGAATGGATGTACTGCTAGACCATTGATTTTGTCCAAGTCAATCATCTTGACCCTGTTGTCGTGTTGGCTTGTGATTCCAAAATTATTGTTGGTGCTGTTGTTTGTTGTACAGCTGGCTTGATCGGAAAGTTGGCATTGTCATGAGTTGGTTTGAATCTGGGTCCATCATTGGTCTTGACAAGTTGTTACATGTTCACATCATCTGCAATGATGGATGTAGGGATTGGTGTATTGATCGGATTGGTATTTTCCATTCATATCGTTATCCTCCATATCTACTCCTGGGATCTGAAAAGTAACCCCGATCATTCCTGGAATTTTGTGTGGGGTTTCTGCTGGTGTTATGTTCGTCTCCATGTCTCCTAATTTGTTGCCATGCTTATAGTTAATGTCCAGAGTTGTGGTTGATCTGCAGTGAGATTGTTGACACGTGTGATGACTGTTGGTGGCGTTGGGAGTATGGCCCATAAGCGGCAGGAGATCATGCTGTGGTCAGGGAGCCCGCCCTGTCTGTTGGACAATGGTCCAAGTGAGATGGTGCCTTGAGTTCTGGCAACAAAGCTATTGCATGGTCCATCCTGTAGGCTGGACTGTACTGCATCAATATGCCACCCTTGACTGGAAAGTGGTTGAGTATTTTCACAACAAAGAACACAATGTGAGTTAACATTTTCACAGGGATAGAAGTGAATGGAATGAAATGCCGGACCACCCGGACTCTCTCTTTGACCAGGCTCATGTTTGTTTGCCCTGGTGATGTTCAGCGTTGGTGCCCCTGGCAGGTCGTAGAGTTGTTCTGCCATTACCATCATAATTTGGAATCCTTTTTGTAAATAATACATGAAGATGGATTGAATTGTGGCAAATATCATTCCAATTTTGCAATTTGCCAAGTGAGTAACGGTTGAGAAGCATATCTTCCTGCTAAGAGTAAGGAAGAATGGCTTCAAAGTAGTTCTCTGATTTCTGTTGGAATTTCCAATGTATCCATTGGTACTGGCACTGGTGTTGGGCGTGAGTATCCTTTTTTAGGCGCCCAAAAAAAGAAAAGGCACATAAGTCATTACATTTAGAAAAGAGAAACATCAGAGCATAATAATTGGTAACAGTGAAAGAAAATTTTGAATTATGAAAGAAACAAATTCAAATAAGCAACAGATTTGTTGAGTTCAATTGAAACACCTGATATTACTACTCTTCAAAACATAACACAGGATAAAATCATCAATAACATCATTTACTGTCCATATCAACCATATCATCTGCCAACGATGATACAGATTTTCTGATGCAGTTGGAAAATCAGGTACAGGAGTTGAGGAATGAGATAAGACAACTGAAGACAGACAAAGCCGGGAAAAAGAGCAGCAAAGATGAGCTACACAGGACATACAGGTGGACAGAGGTAGATCTGATGTTCTCAGAGCAAGTGATTACATTCATCAATGAATTTTGTTTCCAATATTCAAGTTCCTGACAAAGGGTGGGTGAAGTGTGAGCTGCAAATCCCTAAACTTTTTCATCCTTTTGTTAAAAGGCACCTCCCAATCTGTCAGCACATGATCTTTGCCAATGATGAGTAGGATAAGACTATTGCTAAGACAATTGTGAAAATATATACAGATATGAGGTGAAACTTGAACAACAAAGTTTGAACGATGTTCTTTTGTGAGTATCATGTTTGGTTAAATTACTTAATTTGTTGAGAAATATGTTCCTCAGGTTTTGATCATTGGTTGTTAGTCCAAGGGGATGACAGGAGGTCAGAACTGAACCCTGACAAATAGTCAAATGGAGTAATGCATTGGCACAATAACAAGAGGATTGATGATCTGATGAAATTCTTTTCATGCTACGTGTGTAATGTGCATGCAGATCGCTACTACAAGAATCTACTTCTCAAGAACACAGAGTGCGACTACTTTGACATAATCACTTGTTGCTTTGATAAAAAATAGTGGGCATTTATGGACAGTGACAAAGAAGGGTGAACCAGAAAACATGAATGGGGAAGTGATGACAATGAAGTTACCATTCACTGCAAGAGAAAATAAAAAGCAGACATTTGGCATAACAACATGGAATAAACTTGGCATTGATTACTTTAATGATGCACTTAACAAGTGAAAAGAGTACATCATTCTCCGGACATATTTGAGTAAATGGACCATGGACAAGGGCAACAAAGTAATGGTCAATACTGGAGTTGGTTTATTTGAAATCCCCAATTTTAAAACTAGAAGTAGATCTCATAAATTAGAGTAGAATCAATTTAATACCACTTCACTAGTGTCACTGTTCCCAAGATGTGTGATTTTTCCGGAATGGTTGGGGCTAGTATCTCAGAGAAATATGTATTTTATTAAATAAGTGTCGAGTGGTAAAGAGTAAAAAATTCAACCGCATCACTCACTGTGATTGCATTTGGCATATGACAAATCAGACAATACATATACCACATTGATGCTCCCATTGTAGTCATCATTGATGGGAGGCAGAGGCCAGACAATGCAACCACCAGATTGATGCTCCCATAGTAGTAGCCATCATTGATGGGAGGTGGAGGCATATGTGGAAAATTCATAACTAGTAGAAAAATGCATCCAGGACCTCCAATATGGTAGACTTTGACTCAACTTTTTGACTAAAAATAGTGTGGTGCACTAATGAATAAAATATACTACTAGACTAATTTTGTTGATCTGAACACGATATTAGGACTTGATAATATGAATTTTAAGCAGGTCAATTTTCAATTCAGTATGCCTTACATAGGGATGCTATCATCCCTGACCAACAATGAGACAGGCATTGAAGGAATGATGAGGAAGAGAGAGAAGACGGAGACTTAAATTTATGGTGTCTACGGCCAGCAACCTGGGACAGAGAGGAGTCGGACAGACCAAGAGAGGGGTGGTGCTCAACCTTGCTCAACAACCGCTATTCTTGTCGTTGGTTGTTGACGTTTTCTTGCACGCTCAATCCTTTCTGAAAAAGAACAAAGGAATCAATACTATTTTCAAGGTCGAAACCTTCTTTCTTCTTCTCACATGTTGTTGAGCGAGCATGAGAATATTATCGCCAACATCCGCATCTTCCTGCTTTCATCCTCGCTCGCCGGCCGCAAGCAGTCGTCCTCGCTCGCGCTCCTCCTCTCTCGCCGCGTAACGAACTCGAACTGAATATTTTAACATTAACACAACAGTGTCGAAGCTCATCATCATCATCCTCCTCCTCTCTCTCTCTCTCTTGACAATAATCGACAACACAATTACTTGCAGCGTCATCGCCACCAGTAGCATTGTTCCTTCTCTCTCTTCTGCTCACCAATATTATTATTTTTGAAAGCGGCGAGGCATCCACAATACCAACGGTATTATTTTTTAGTCGCGAATTTTCTTATACTCTGATGAGAGGGGAGGAGGAGGATGACGACGAGCGGCATTACCATTCGAGGAAGAGGAGGTGACCGAGAAAATCGTTCCACGACCAATGCCGGTAGTAGTAGTAGTGGCCGTCCAAAGAATAGTAATTTTACGAATCGCCATTCTCGGGGCAGCAGCAGCTTGGAGGACGACGACAATGACGACGACCAAACTACTTGGCTAGACGACAGCAGCAGTACTACTACTCGTGCAGAAAAAGAAGGAGGAGGTGCGGGGGAACAAACCGCCATATTGGATGCTGCCGCGGCATACATGGCAAGGATGGAACGCGTTTACAATGACGACGACGACGACAAGGATTCTTCTTCTCGACCAAATCATCATCGCAGCGGGGAACAATTATTCAGCGACAACGCGAGGAACGAAAGGAGCGAACGCGGCAATGCCATGATCGGCAGCACCCAGAACGAACCGAGCCATGGCCAAGATTATTTGGCGCGAGACGAAGACGATGACGACGACGGATTCATGGACGATTCATTCTACGTTGGCGAAGAGGATGGATTTCGCCGCTCGTCGAGCGTGCACGAAAGCGATATCAGCGTCACCGACAGCGAGGCGTACGAAAATAATCACCACCACCACGACGACGTGAACGATGGCACGACTACTACTTCCTCATTGAGTGGGGTCTCCTCAATTTTTTGTACTTTTGAAGCAGCATTGGAGTGCGCGCTCGATGATGACGAGAATGTGGATTCGTGGATGCGCGACCACGACGAGCAGCAGAACAACAACGACGACGACGGCAAGTTGTTGAGTGGGGCCACGATGATGATGTCACCGCCTCCGGAGGCCAAGGCTGGGACTGGCGAAGAGACCGTCGTCATTAATGATTCAGTACCTTTGCCCAATGCGGCTACTACTGCTACTACCAGGGATGGGAAGTGCGACGATGATGGAAGAGGAGACGACGGAATCAAATCGACGACGACGACGCTGTCATCTGCCAAAGTAGTACACCATCGCAAAGTCTTGCTGCCAACAACCCCCCCTCCGTCATCCGTAGTACTACTGCTCGACGCAGAGGCCGCCGACGATGCAAACCCACCATCTTCTGCACCCGACGATCGCCAACGCCCGTCATCAATAACGCAAACGCCGCCGCCACTGTCCTCCGCGTGTTCGTCGAACCATGACTGCGCTATAAGCGCTTCGCTCAAACAGATGCTCCACCAACAGGAACACGAACTATTACAAATGATACGTTCCATCGATGCGTTGTCGTCGACGCCCGGACGCATCGCGAGACTATGCGATGAAGAAATGATGGAAAACGACGATTGCGACGATGATGATGATATGGTACTAGACGAAAATGATTTGGAAAAAAACAAGCTGGATGATTGTGAAGGGGGGAAGGAACACGAGCGCTCTCTCGTTACGAAATGGTTTACTATGGATTCAAATTATGATCATCGTAATGGTACGTCTAAAAAGGAGAAGCCGTTGCAGGAAGGAGAACGTTCGAGACGAAACGAGGAGAATACGAATTGCACGCATTCAAGGAGTCTCGTCGGTGAATATTGTTTGGATACGCCGACGTCGACGACAAGAACGGAGGCCTTCATGACAACACCCGCTCGGCCACAAATACCATCCACGGCGGACGCTTCTACGAGATCGGAAAATTGCGAAACAAATATGCCACCGCCAACTAGTGGCACAAAGTCGGAGCCCACTGCTTGGTTAAACAATTTGAGATCCTCCGGTATGGCTAGTAGTACTCATTCTTGCGTACTATCGACACCACCCAGTAAGCCATCATCATCATCTGATCTCGACAAGCAGGGCCAGGCACTCTCAGATGAAGAAGAAGTTGACGCGGAAGCACATCGAACAGAAGATGTAATATCCGAATGTAGAATGACTGCCGAAAATGGCGAAGCAAAACAGAATCCGGAGTTCATGCCAACTGATAGTACCGAGAACAAGGAACAAGTTCTAGAAGTAACCGATACAATTCAGAAGCTATTCCAGGATGCCGACACGCTGCTACAGAATTTTTTGGCGTCGCCCGACCTCGTGGAGAAAGAAATGAGAGAAGAATATTGTTTCGCACCCAGTTCGATAGTTGTATCATCGCAGGCAGCAGATGATTCCCATCTCGTGGCTGAGAGTATGGAGTGTAGTGATGTCAAACGCGAGAATGAGGATGTAGTAGTGGATAAGTGGAGCCTCCTCCAAGTTACTGGACATTCGAACAACGAGGCGACAGGTGTAAAACAAGTGTCGGTTCCAGACATGGTTGCTACGGATCACATCGACGACGACGAACGAGCACCGACAGTGAAAAATGAGGATGAGTTACTCCTGTCATCTGACGGTGCACACTCAGTCCAATTTACGCTGGCAGCGGATGAACACCAGACAAAGCTCTCGTTGCCTAACGACGGTCACAAAGTAATGGTCTCAAATGAATCGATTGCAGAATCTGATAAATGGGTTTGTGGATATGCAATTCTCGGCGCGAATGCTGAAGACGATCCATCTTGCAATGCCAACAGCCACACTCCGAGCGAAGCAAAAAATCTAGCGTCCGCAACCTCTGTCGTAAACTCGGTAGATGATATTTGTGGTGATACCAGTTGCAACTTCGACAGAGTCGATCATCTCCATGCAAACGACACATTTGACACAGCGATCGGCTCCTTGGATTGTCTTGGAAAAGAATTTGATCATTTCTTTGATGCGAAAGAAACAATGTATGATGACACTCCCGCAAGAGACTCATTTGGTGATACACAAGCTCAAAAAAACAACATTCATGGTATTGTTAGTGCAGCAGCAGATGTGGTTCACGATGGTGCAAATTGTGATGCCGTCGAAACTAACGGCATTGACAATATTGCCACAGGGGTGATCGAACCAAACAAGGTTCCATATTGCCGCAAGAATTCTCGTGATACAGCAGGTGGAAGTCGAAACTTCAAGGCGGATAATCGACTTGAATTATTAAGAGCCGACAACAATTCGGAAAAGGTAACGGAGACAGTCCAAACGAATGCTGCACATCAGCCGGGAGACGACACAGATTTTCTTACGATGGACGATTGCATCCGAAACTCTACTGCTGGTAGCTCTTCAATTACCTCCGTCGAAAATTTCCAGAAATCAACTTCATCGTCGTCCAATGGAGAGATTGGGGTTATCGATACACCCATGGTTTCCATTTCACAGACAGCGTCCAATGAGCATGCGGTTTCCCCCGCGGATCAATATGAGGACGAATCACAAGCAATCGATGACTTGGGTGTTTTGGACGAATCCATCTTTATGCCCAATGTTTCAATTGACGCTGAATCGAGCTATCTGAAATCACTCGATTGTCTACCCACATCTGCAGGACTGCTGACGGATATGTCGGAGGATGAGAGTGAGGAGGTCGACGACAGTGACAATGAAGCCTTTTTTCCCAATTTAGACTTGACGTCTAAAACCAAAGCTGCAACAACAACGGTAACTTTAAGAATCAAGAAGGACCAGCCTCCAGTATCCAAATGCAGCCATGTAGCAGCTATCGCGGCCGCTCCGTTGATAGAATCAAAACAGACCGGCGTGAAGATGAAATCAATGGCTGCGTCAGCCCCATCATCGTCTCGATCACTTCCACTGAACAAGGCCCCCCTGGGCCAAAGTACGACTGCCAGAGAATGTAATTGGAAAGTATCTCCTCCTTGGATTCCTCCGTCGGCAATAAATCCAGCGAAGAAGCGCTCCAGATCTTTAAATGTTGCATCAAAATGGCGTACGGAAGGGCGCGGAGAGGAAAATAAACATTCAGCTCTAGCTGACATATCGATAAAAGCCACTAGTAGACACAGAAATAGTCTTGCCCCTACGCACAAATGCAGCGAGGCAGCACCTCGACGCTCTCAAGGTAATGAACCTACCGTGAGAGAGAAGACGTGCGAATCGAGAAAGCCCATCGGGAAAGAGAATTACCAAGTCAAAAACACTTGTGGGAGACTTAAGGCAGAGAGTAAGTCATCAATATCCACGAAACAATCTTTAGTTTCAGTAACGAGAGCTCGGAGGCAGAGCGAATCACAATTGTCGAGCACGCCCATGCATCAAAAGAAGGCAGTGGGTATGGAGGTACTCACACGACTTGCAGAGCCAAGACATAGTCGGTCAACGGCTCTAACCGTGAACAATAGCAGTCCAGCCAAGAGCATCAATAATAAAGCGCAGTTATCGGCCCCAGGGCCGCCTTCGTTCCTGTCAAGGACTTCCTCATCGCGACCCAGAGCAAAATCAACGGCAGAATTGGAGAGAGAGGAGATGGAAAGAATGAAGCCGTTCAAGGCGCAAACTATCCTTGGCAGCTCAACAGTGATTACATCAAGATACAAAGCAGCAACAAAGTTACCACTCTCCTGTATACGAGCCTCTGCTCCATCACCTTCATGCGAGTCCGAATCCAAGCTCGGACCACCAACCATTCCGAAACCTCCGTCTTTTCACTATCGACGAGAGAGTGGTTTGTACAAGCCAACTCCTGTGCGCAAAAAAGTTCAGACTTTTGGAGAAAGCGTTCAACACTATCTGAATCATGGCCTTCGTGATAGTCTACCAAGTTCACAGATCGAACTGATGTCCACTCCAAAACCTCCGTCGTTCCTCCGTCGCCAATCTTTCTCGAACACTGCTGCAATAAAATCCTCCGAGGAGATTGAGCTGGAAGAGTGTCAGAAACAATTCCGTGCAAGGTCAATCAGCTTCGGCAGTACTCCAATTATTGTAAAACGCAGTCAGGGACGGCAGATGCCACTTCCTCGCCATCATCCGTTGGCACAGCGACAATGGCGAGAAGCATCGAAGCGGGAAAAGCCGCGAGGGCTTACTACTCCGTCCCCGTTTCGACTGCAC
Organism: Discostella stelligera; assembly: GCA_036939735.1. Classification (NCBI taxonomy): domain Eukaryota; phylum Bacillariophyta; class Thalassiosirophyceae; order Thalassiosirales; family Thalassiosiraceae; genus Discostella; species Discostella stelligera. Next base: position 13,309 of record JALLBB010001019.1, read on the forward strand.
ACCAATTTGCGTGCAGAGAGCAACAAACCACCCCTGCCGAGTGCCGACGAGCTTGAGCTATCAAAGAAATTTCGAGCACTTCCATTACCAAGTTCATCCACTCGCTTCTCAAGAAGAAATGGCGCCATAGACGTTCCATGCCACACTCGCGCTCAGCAACAGTACAAAATGGCGAAACAGAGCAAGGAGACAATCACCAAAGATGTTCTTGATGAATATGATGGTAGATTCAAGGCAAGAGCTGTACCCAAGACAACCTACGAAGGAATGCCCCGGACCGAAACGGCTGTTAGAATGAAAGGATTAACCCAACTGAAACCACCAAAGTTATCACTATCAGGCAGAGCAGAGGCTCGGAAGTTGTTTGACCAACACTCCGAAGAGGCCAGGGAAAAAGAAAACGCAATGAAGCAGCAGAAACTGCTGCAGGAGAAAGAAAAAGAAGAGGAAGAAATCAGGATGAAACGAAGAAGTTATGCCAATGAGGGAGGATTCTGTTTCAAGGCAAAGCCGATTCGAATTGAATACATATGAGTCGCAAAATCAAACACACAAAGCATCTAGCACATCAAGTTTCAGTCTGTTTCAGTTCTGTTGTTTTCTGTTGTCACTGCCATCACAACCTAGAGTAGAGTTTGCACACTAATTATTTGTCTCACCAAGTTTCTCACATTCCACAATAAAAAATGAGGATCACCAAAAAAGCGGCTAAATCCTTCAGAATACATAAGAACCAACTTCTGGCACCATAATATTGTAGCTGTGAGAATAGTCCAGGTATTGTCAGCATATTCTTTGTCAAGTAAGCATCAACCATGAACTCTCATGCTGTTCTGTACAAATTACAATTACAATTCTCCTCTTTACACTGAAGCTAGAGCAACAATATCAATTCTAGTTGTATTTGCACATGACATTGACCAAAAAAGTGGCAGAGAAGGCTGCATCTTTGCATTATTATTTTGCTTATGAAGGTCATGTGGCAACATGGGTGGCTGAATAAGCTGTTTCAAATAATGCACTCAATTGAACATATAATATCTGCCAATAAAGCAGTAGATGTATTGCAGATAGTTATTCATTTAGCCTATTTCAATTAATTATCACTGCATAGCATAATCGAGTCTTGCCACATATCACTGGTGGCATGACATTGTGCTGTGTAGTATTTCACCATAAACAACTTTAAGTGCTCATACAACCCCGATTGATTATTAGTAACTTATGTCAGACATAACACACAAAGAATACAATAAAATAATGAAATATTTATTAATACCCATTACTATGAAAATCTTACAATTTTTGCCTGTATTACAATACATGCCATTGCTTCAGTTTGATAAATTTGTCACGCTAATCACATGAGGTGTTACATGTGTCCCATAGAGAACCCAAACATATTCAGTTTGATCAATGCAGCCAAAATGATGTCAATACAAGCCTGCACCTTTGGCACTATTGTGTGCCCCAAAACTGGCATCTGGATTAGTCCATATCTTTTGACCTAACTGTGCACAGAAAATATTGCCAAATTGGATTTTACAACTCAACTTAACAATGTATTGAAGTTTCACTGAGGTGAAATGGCAGAATATGTTGCAATTGACAGCATGAGTGACCCTGGCCAATATCGTTGCAGTTACCTGTTCAATTTTGTTAGGTCCACTGAACAACTCAACTTAACAATGTATTGAACAAGTTTTACTGAGGTGGAACGGCAGAATATGTCGCAATTGACATTGTCTAAGGCATTGAAAGTCAGAGGTGTGTGGCGCCAACAGCTTCAAAATTGACGCAAAGTGAGATAATGAAGTTAATCAAGCAGATATGGGCTTGCCGGTGCATCAATAGTAATGATGCTTTACATTAATTATCATAGATATTAAAGCATATGGTCTTACTGCACATCATCGCTGGTTTGCGGACGTACCCTGCACTATTATTGATTATTTACCAACTTTTACTGCCCCCCTGCCCCTGAAAGTCACCTCACCATCAATTTATACAATATGGGAAAAATCTTCAAATACCCCAGGAAATCAAAAATGAGTTTTCAGGTATCGGGTTTTGTTTTTGTGGTCTCCCAGTACCCCCCGCTCGCAGATGGCACTCAAATACCATTTTCATTTTTTCACTTTTATTTTCATATTACCCCAGGATAGTCATTTTTGGACGTCAAATACCCTATCCTAGACATGTGTCTCATTCGCGTTTTTCTATTACCCCATGAATTTCAATTTGGTATTTCGATTACCCCCCCTTTCTCCAAGCTTGGTTTTCAATTACCCCCCTGGCTGCGAGCTAACCTCAGATACCCCAGGTTCAAGAAAAATGGAATCCTATTACCCTATTTTTAAAAATATTGTAATTCAATTACCCCATTATTCAGAACATTGTTTTCCAATTACCCCCCCTCACAAAAACGCTTACTAAAGCGTGTAATCGATATAAATATTTGTAATCGCGCATTTTTATTCCATTTAATTTGCATTAATTCTTAATGTTATCACAGTATTAGTTCTAATTTAATGCTACATTAATTGTTGATTGTTGAATTCTTTTTGTCGTCGTCATTATTATCGTCATCGTCATCTTCATTGTTGCATCATGCCACCGCCGTCGTCATCATATGTCGCAGTCGATGCTGGTGTTGTCGCTTGTCGCCACCTCCATCCTCTCACACTCTCGCCATAAGTTGTTGATTGTTGCATTACTGCTTTTGTAATTTTTCATCGCCGCCATCACCATCAAGAGCATCGCCATCATGTTGTCGCCATTGCCATTGCCATAGTATCGCCGCCGTGCCATTGCCGTCGTCATCGTGGTTGTTGCCGTCGTTGCCTTTGTAGTTTATTGTTGGCTTCATTCTTCTTCGTCTTCTTCTGCTTCTCACCCCTACTCTTTCTAAATGCAATCTCCAAATCATCGTGTTGTTGTTGTTGTTGTTGTTGTTGTTGTTGTTGTCGTCATCGTTGCCGTGTTGTCGTCGTCGTGTTGTCGTCGTTGTCTTTGTCTTATTTTTGATTGTTGCATTTTTTGATTGTTGCATTCGCCATGTTGTCGTCATCGTGTTGTTGTCGTGTTGTCATTGTTGTTGTCATCGTTATTGTTGTTTACAAATTTGATCATTGTCATCGTGTTGTCATCATGTTTTTATCCTCATCGTCGTCATGTTGTTGTTGTCATTGTGTTGTCATTGTTGTCGTTGTTATTTTTGGATTGTTGCATTTTTTGGCTTTGTTTTTATTGTTGCATTTCAGTTCATCATCGTCGTCATGTTGTTGTCATTGTTGTTGCCGTGTTGTCATCATTGTCGTCGTGTTGTCGTCGTCGTTGTTGTATTTTTTGAGTGTTGTCATCGTCGTCGTCGTGTTTTCGTCACTGTCGTTGTGTTGTTGTGTTGTTGTGTTGTCGTCATCGTTGTCGTCGTTATTATTGTTTACAAATTTGATTGTTGTGTCGGCAGCAGTGGCAGCGTCTCTCTCCCTCTATCCTGGTGCGGCAGCATCTCTCTCTCTCCCTTTTTAAATATAGTTGATTGTTGCACATGGTCGTTGGTCCACTTGCTCGACAATTTTTTTAATCTGGCGGGAAGACTGTGGAGCAACAAAAAAAATGAGTGCGACGGCTGGACCAAAAAAAAATGTCAGACAGACCGCCTCTCTCGCGCGAAAGAGCAAACGAGTGCCC
>JALLBB010001020.1:0-10287 GCA_036939735.1 Discostella stelligera
GACTCCTCTGTCCCAGCTCGCTGGCCGTAGACACAATAAATTAAAGTCTCCGTCTCTCTCTCATCACCAATAACCATGACACTGACACAACCACAAGCCGAGATAAGATAGTGCTTCAAGCTCCAGTTCCGACGACGCCAGTGTAGTATCTTCTCAATTACTATGCACACCCTTAGACATGGTAACATCGTCACCCATTCCGTCTTGCGTTCACGGTGCTCACTAAGATCTACTCGTGCTTTCGCACTACCAGTATTGTGCCACTCGTCCAGAAATTTTATAATCCTTCGTTCACCATCAGATCTAACTTATTCCCATTCACAACAACGAGGAAATCGAAATGCATCCTCTTCACTGTTGTATAGAAGATACTATTCAGAAAAGAATTTCCAACGTCCGTGGCATGACCCAAAGTTTATGGGCGACTCTTCGCCGCAGGAGGTTGAGCAGTGGCTCCTGTCGTTACTGCAATCGACGAGAAAAAATGCTCACGAAAATAGAATCGCAACAACCAAAACAAGCACTTTTTTTGACGACAATATTCTCGTATATTTCGATGATGACTTCGACGTAGATGCCGCAGCCTTTCAGCGTGTTTTGGAGTCCTATGCGAGGTCGAATTGTCCCAGTGCACCTCAAAAGTCGGAACATTGGATCGGAGTCATAGAAAAGCATTATTTAGCTGCTACGGAACTATTCCTTGCAACATTTGGAAAGAACACCGACATAGTAGGTAGCGCGAATTGCACTTATTCATCAAAGCCGGCAGCACCTCATCAATCTTCTCCAACGAACAAGACCAACAACGCATCATTATTCCAGTATCCCCGTGAAAAAGCTGCCGCAATTGTTCGAAATCTCCAACCCACTGTCGAGTGTTACAATTCAGTCATTGAAACATGGGGACATGATAAGGATCTTATTTCGGTGGTGAGATCTCGTCGTTGGTTGAGCAAGTTGGAAGATGAGGCGAAGAAAACCGATCATCATCATCATTCCATCCTTCACTCTCCTCTGGGGCCGAATGCTCGGTCATACGACCTTTACCTCCACTCGTGTTCTCGTGGTACTGGAAAGAATGCAAAATTACACAAGGAACGAGCGGAGGAAGCTGAAGAAATACTCTTTCGCCGACTCTCTCCAGATGCACCCCTAGCCGTGCGTCCGACAACAGTGTCGTTCAACTACGTCTTGCGTGCATGGACACGTTGTCGAAAGGATATGTCCATCGCTGGGAAGGTTATGAACTTGGTATTACTGATGGAGAGAATACAGAAGGAGTACATACTAGCGACCGAAAAGGAGCTTGATGTCAATAGCGAGGATTGTTCATGGAAACAACATATTGCACCCGATACTAAAACCTACACCATGGCTTTGGATGCATGGGTAGTCAAGGCTGGTCTGATATCGGAAAAATGGCGAACGAAACAACTTGGAATCATAAATACTAATAAACAAAGAGAAGGGAAGGATTCTCCCCCTCTTACACTGACTGCCAATGAAGGCGAGGATGGGATGAAAGAAATGGAGAAGGCTGAGATGATACTAAAATACATCCAAGACCTTGATTGTGTTGGACATTCCGATGTCCGTGCAACGGTCATAGGATACAACACGCTACTCTCAGGCTATGCTCGGCTTGCAAATGAATTACGTCTGGATATACCATTCAAGTCAGAAAAAGTACTGCATGAAATGATTGCGTTGGCAGAGGATGGCAACGGGCATTTGGCTCCAGATGTTTTGTCTTTCAATGCCGTCATAAAGGCGTGGGGTAAAACAAAGCAAGCCAATTCTGCCGACCGATGTGAATTTTGGCTCACAAAAATGATCGACGCTAATCGTTTCAGCATTGAGCGGGGTGAACATAAAAGCGTCATCCCGAAACCCGATGTTACTACCTACAATCTCTGTATGGAGGCACACTTTCAGCTCGGGGATGCATCTCGAGTGCAAGATTTGTTGATGGAAATGGATTCTACCAATGGACTTATCACTCCAAATAGCGAAAGCTTCTCGAAAGTTATCCGAGCTTGGCTGAACGATGAGTTGAATATGCCACAGTATGGATTGCCTGGATCAAGTCTCATGAATGCTTGGAATTGGTTGAATGAGTTGCTGAATCGTGAAAAACATGGGGATGCTTCCGTACTAGGCCCCACACCCGAGCTGTTTTCTGTTATTCTGAAGACCGCTGCAAGAACGGTGAGTGATGTTTCTCTCGATCATCAACCCTTTTTTGTTCTGAATAATCCACATGATAAATTGTTGCAGAATGCACGCGGAGAGAATGTGCTAATGATCGGGTAAGCAGTGATAAAAGGGTGATGGTTGAGCCCAGCACCATATAATCTAACAGTATGTGTTTTTGCTCCACACTTAATCAAGGAAAGGGACCTTCTGGGCATTCAAGAGGTCTCGATTTCAGATTGATCACCTTGCTTACGCATGGCTGCTGGAGATTGCATTAAAGGTATTGTCATCGCAGAACGATGATCAAAGACGAGAGGAGGTTATTAGGGGTTTGTTTGAGCAAGTATGTATTGATGGATTGCTGTCGTCGACTTTCTTAAGCAAGCTTACAGATGGCCCCTTTCATGAAGAAGGGTGGACACAAGTTGAGAGTGAACGACTTCGTAATGAAATCTTGGGAGACCCTCCATTTCCAACTGCCTGGAGTCGAAACGTGAAGGAAGAAAAGCACCACCCTCTGCCTACGACATCCATGAGCCAAAAAGCTAACAGTAATACTGACTAAGGACTGCCCTAGTATTCTTAGTTATCATCTATCTAAGTCATCATGTTCCCTCGTGTCTATTAAGCTCACACACTCCTGTACAATGTTGTTACTTGTTTTGGATTTTCTGACATAGAAGTTGGATTGGTGGAATTGATCGGGAAGATCTCTAGCAGCTTGATATGCGCAAGCGATAAACAAGGCAGCCAAAAAATATGGCCATCCTGGCAATCTGTCATTCTCGCTCATCGTTAAGAGCTAACACAAGTTAAGAAGAGATGAGTGAGGATCGCCGCATCAAAATTGAAGAAACATTAGAAGTAACAAATACTTACAGTTCCAAAAATAAGTGGCCCTATTCCTTCTGTCAAGCTCTTCACCCCATTGATTGCCCCGAGCGCACGCCCGACCATGTCTGGCCGTACTGACGAAGACACCAACGACGATACAGATGGATAGACCAAATTGCCCCCCATGGCCAAAAACGCACAAATAAACAACTGCCAGGGCGAATTTGCCACAGCTAGCAAAACACATTGCAATGTGAACGATGCAAGTCCTATCCTCATACAACGAGTTTCTCCAAATAGTGGAATGGCTATGCGCACCAGTACTGCCTCAGATAGCATTGTGGATAGACCCAATGCCGCCATTAATTCGCCGAGTCGTTGAGGCCCCAGATGGAATTGTCGTGTTGCATACAGAATAAGCGTAGAGACAACTGCATGGAGTGCCGTGTAATAGAAAAATGTAACGCGACCAATTATGGATAGAAGCGGGTCCCTCGTCAGATATCGGACTGAATCGAATGGATTCCACCACGATGACGACGCTCGACGCGAGACACCCACTCCCGCGGGCAACGCCACGTTGGACATGCCCGAGGTAGATGCCACTGCCGTCGAGTAAGGAGTTTCATTGTTGATACTTTCCATTCCATCATCAATGCTCACATTCACGAGTGCTGATGCATATTCCATTTTGTCCTTTTTACTATTCAGACTTTCTGGCAAGAGGAAATGAATGTAAAATAAATCCAACAGTGCCAAACTTAGGGAGGCCATGAATACCCGATGTTGCCCAAGAGGGTGGATATCCGAGTTTTTTGATCCAAACTGATGAACTGATGGCGTATCGGTTTCTAGAGCAGTGTCATTGGTTTCATCATCATCATTCAAATGGAAAATTCTCAGCCAGTTCCGACCACCATGTCCATGTCCCTCATTGTCAACATTGGCCAGGTACCCTCCCAAAAGTGGCCCAATTGTAAAGCTCAATCCAAAAGTCGCAAGTGCCAACCCATAGGCTGCAACCCTCCCATCGCGATCTTTGACCACATCTGAGATGTATGCGAATGTTAATGTGAAGGTGGATGAGCACATTCCAGACAAGGCAAGTAAGATCACAAAGACATCGATGCGTAGCGACGAGGGATCCATGTGGTCGTAGAAGTCCGATTGCGCCCCAAAGTTTGGAGAGTACCACTGACCCTCGGTTGCTCCACCGGCATCTATGCCATCCAGTAAGATATTTTCGTCATTAATCTGCGATGCATTCTCTGTTGCTTCTCCACGCATCGTTGAATGATCCATCCTACGTGTTGATGCATCCACCCTCCAAAACGCCAGTGAACAGACTGGTGCCAACGTTCCCAAGACCGTGAGTAGTAAGCACGGTCGTCTCCCCCAAATATCACTCAATTTACCAAACAATGGACAGGTAAAGAATGCCAATATACCCCGGACACATTCCGCGAGTCCCATGATAATGTACGTTTTAGAACCGTAGCGTTGCAAGAGTAACGAGGGCAGAACCGCACGTGTAATGGCAAGCGATAAGAATTCCAGCAGTATCACCGGTAGGACGGCGAGATGAGGATGGGATGTGAATATTTGGGGTGTGTAGATGGGTTGTTGCTGGTGTCTACTGAGAAATGCGTACTGTTTCGTACTCCTATGCTGTTCTTCACTGTTGCTCATGATGTCATTGTTATCATAATAATAGTCGTCATCGTCATAATCATCATAGTGCACTGGTTGATCGTGTTCGTCATGGTCGACATCGTTTTGGCCAATGGAGAGAGTAGCATAGTACTGTCCGTTATTCTCGACCAGCTCATCATCAAGAGACAAGAGATGATCCCGATTGACCAAGACACCAGCGGCGTCAAACTCACATGTTTGGGCGGTGTCGGCGGTGCATACTCCTCCTTGGCCATTATCATTCGCAGCGTTGTTGGTGTTGTTTTGCCAACGTGATCGCTCCATAATAAAATCTTTGCAATTATGACAATGATGGTGGAGGGTAGAGAAATATTTCAATCTCACACTATTCGATCAGGGGAGCAGATAATGTTGGTCAGGTTTGCCATGAGCATGGTCATGCTTAGAGGTTTTGCTGCTGTTCTTGGTGCTGGTCTGTGCTGGTGTTGCTGGTGCTGCTGGTTGCTTGGACGCCAATGACGAGGGTGAGTCGAGTCAATGTATGTATCTATCGTAGTGTAATGTGTATGTAGGTAGCTCCTCGGCGGCAGTTCCGACGGGCAGACGGTGCATCGGAGGACGAGCTTGTACGATACCTACGATAATGATGTTGTGTTGTGATCAACAACACAACCACACGATGGCGATGGCGATGATTGCCACGGCGCACATAAATAATTTGGACAGCGCATTTTCTCCGAGTTGAAATAATAATACCAGAAAGAGGCTGCATTAATCATGACGGAAATACGCTCTCTGTCGAACAGCGTCGTCGTTTCCGAAAGCCATCCCTTCCAACCTCATCATCAATATGGATTATTCGCAACAGCTGCCTACCGCGAAGGCGATGTCATTCTCGTCGAGTCACCGCTCTACGTCTTGTCTTCACAATCTGCGGACAGCGATACTGCTGCGGCGGACATCTCCTCCACTACGGCGACTGCATCAGCATCATCAACAACTTCAGATTGTTATTCATCATCGTTGCCGCCGTCGTCAGTCGATGTAGCCGTACCAAGTTGTCGATCTTTGTTCAAGCCCACTTCCATTACTACCACCAACACAACTGCCACCGCCGACGATGATCCATTAACTCTGAATGATCTTGTTCTTCCCGCGAGTATACTGAAACAACTTTCAAAAAAATCCAACTCCAATGATACAATCACCGACCAGGCACGTTTGAATAAGTTGCGTGGGATGATATTGGCACTGGCATACTATGCGATTCATCCACCCTCGGAGGAAACATTCTCGAAACTATTGAAATTGTATCATCCGTCAACTACTTTATATAATAAGGACAACCACGAGGAGGAAGATGCAATAAAAATGGCCAAGATGGCATTGGAATGTTCCTCACTAATGTGTGCTCCAAACAGCGCACTGAGCGCTTTCATCCAACACGACCTATTTATCACGAGATTCCTACTAATATATTCTTGCAATGCCTTTGAGGGAGGACGGATCTATGACAGATTAAGCCGCGTCAATCACAGTTGTAATCCCAATGCAGTTGTCCTTGAGGGGTGCAACTCTGATTCTACTACTTTTGCCACTACTACTACTCCTACTCCTACTTCTACTTTATCTGTCAATGGTACAGAAACAAAACGACATGTATCGATTCTCAAGGCAGCATGCGACATCGCCCCCGGGGAGGAGATTACCATTAGCTATCTAGGAAAATACTTGTTTGCGGGGTATTCCGTACGTCAGCGGATATTACGTGCCAATAAACATTTCTCGTGTGGGTGTTCGCGATGCAGTATTGTTGTCGATACTACAAAATGCAACAATGTAGATTCTGGTAACTCTACCGGTTCTAGTCGCAAAGATGAGGATGATTTGGCATCTTGCATTCCCTGTCCGATATGTCACCCTCGCAGCGGACGATATCTCGATGAAGATGTCATGTTAGATGAAGATGGCGACGAGCAGGAGAAGGATGGTTTCAAGGTATGTTACGCCGTTCCACGGAATGGGCTCACGCCCGAGGAGCGTTCTGTGTATTGTCCGAGCTGCAAGGGAACAACCAGGGTTATCGCTGAGGGTGGTGGTTCCATGAGGAAGAAGAAAGAGGGTATGGCTATCAAATACATGTGCATGGCAGAGGAGAAGGTGTATGAACGTCTCGAATCTACTGGTAAAATTGACAGAGGTGATGATGCAACCGAGTCAGAACAAGATATGGACCGTCAATTCCTCCAAATGGCCACGTCCATCTGCGGCGCTCGTCATTGGACGACTCAGTTTATGAACTTGCATCTTATGGAAGAGTCGCTGACCTCCATTCATTCTACCATGATGACCAATGTCACGAAAGATGCAGAAATGATGGAGGATGTGTATGTGGAGATAGCCGAGGCGGCCGATGGGCTTGATAAAGCTTACAAATTTGCATCGTCCTTGGGTTTGAAGTTACATCCTGCCCATTGGTTGTTTGATTACACCATTGCATTGGCACAGACTTTGGTGGGGCTTGGCGATGAAAAGTCACAAAAGTATGGATCGACGTGGATCGAGCGGGTTGTTGAGTACACCGAAAGATTCGAGAATGATCGAATGCAAGAAGTGGTAACCGCACTGCGCGATGCTTGGAAGAAAGCAGACGATAATGGCGACACTACGAGGATTAGTGGCAAGCGGGAAGCCGAGGACGAAAACGGAGAGTCCAAACGAAGAAAAATGGGGTAGTAGTAGATTTCAGATCTTAAAATCATGATCTATGTGCATTAATTTATTATTACTTCATATTCTTTTGCTTTTTTGCTTTTGCGGCGGCGGCTGCTGCTTTTCGTTGTCTTGATGAAATGAATGTAGTGCCTTCTTCTTTGGCCTTGTATGAGGCGGGGACCTTAATTCTGCTTGTGCTTAACGTTGACAAAACATTTATCACACTTGCGCCTGATCTTTTATCTGAGTAAGACCTGGAACTCACAACTGATGAGTCTGAAAATCCCCAATCGGGGTTGTCAAATATGGCCACATCTCTTCGCCGAATAGTAATGTGCTCTTGTTCAAGTTCGTCATCGATGCTGAGGAAATCTAGAATAGGAACAACTGTCACTTTCAGTGGATCATCGCTATTGAACGCCTTTACAATTGCGTCATATCCTTTCCATTCTCCATCCGCAACGATAACGACTGTTTCTCCCTCGTAAAATGAGTATGAATCAGGAACTCTTCGTAGTCCTTTCTCGACCAGCAAGTCTTCCTCAGTCTGCACCCTTTTCTTTAACAGTCGAAGCTCTCCCAAGCTATCTCCAACCAGCTGAAATGCATCTCTTGTCGTTTCTTGCTTCAAAGTGTCAAAAATACTACTAAGCCGGCTTTCCAGTCGCGATAACTGCATTTTCGACACCTGAAGCTTGCTGATCATGTCGTCTTTGTGCTGAAGTATCTCCCTCCAGGTCGCCTCTGTCTCTTTTTTTAGTTCCATTGTGTTCTGCTGGTCTTTCTCAAGGGTAGCCAGGTACTGCCTGAGACTATTTGCCGCATCCTCACCTCCGCCATTCATGAGATCTGCGGCTCGAAGAAGAATATCTTCTGGCAACGACGGCTGTGCTCTCCTGGCGGCATCGAGCGCAAACGAATCGCCTGTAATTCCATAACAAAGTTGAAATGTGGGTATTTTATCTTTTCCCATCAGGACCGATGCAGATTCAAAGCGGCTGTCGGTTTTCGACAGTGCCTTGAGTTGCGGAGAATGAGTCGTAGCGACAATCTTGCAGTCAGGGCTCATCGAAAGCAGCTTCTCCAATATCGATTGTGAAAGGGCACTACCAGCAACGGGATCTGTACCTCCTCCCAACTCATCGAGCAAAACAAGTTTTGCGCATGACGAGCATGATAAAGCCATTTTCTGTATTAAACATGATAGGCTGTTCAAGCGCGCCATCAGTGTGCTTTCTTGTTTTCGTATACTTTGCGAATCTCCTACCTCAACCAAGATATCATCAAAGTAGTGAACCGTTGGTGGATTGCCCCCTCTCGATGTAGTGATTGGCAAAGCTAGTTTTGCCATTATTGCTACCAAGCCAAAAGATTTCAAAGCCAACGTCTTACCTCCTCCGTTAGGACCACTAATTATCAGCGCCTGATAACCACCTTTCTCGGGAAGAATCAAATCCACAGGAGTGATCGCATGCGCTTTCTCAACGCCATGGAATGCCTCCGTTTCTATCGCAAGAACAGGGTGAATAAATTTCTCGATATGAATTCGACCCTCATTTCCAACCTCAGGAATCCTGCCGTCCCATTCACATCCAAAGGATGCCCTTGCAAAGATGACATCCAATCGAGCCAATATGTTCATACTGCGCTCTACAGCGTGTGCAGCTCGACTCATGGACGAAATCAATTTGCGTTTGATGAGATCTTCAAGTATCGATATTTCTCCTCGAACCATCGATAACTGCTCGATATTCTCCCTCTTTTGATTCATCAATCGTTCTTCCTTCATCCGTAGCTGGTCCAAGTCGGGAAATCTACCAGTTTCGGACGTGAGTCGAAACTGATACGAAATACGATTGTTTGGATCGGAAAGGGAGGGTCCTGTGCGTACAATCTCAACAGTTCCCTTCAGTGTTCCATACAGCTCTGCGAGGGTATTGATATTTCCATAATGTGAATAACCGGATGTGCTACCATCCACGTCTATCCTACCATTTGTATCTTTATCCTCGTCCTCGCCGTTGCATTCCATCTGCCGAACAACATTAACCAAGCCAATTGGCACATTCTGATTATTCGTAGCCCACTCATACGTCATGATCAAAAGCTTAATAACTTGTTCGGCCTGAAGTATAGTTTGTAAATCGATTTCTTGATATATATTCATGTCCGGCGGAAGTGGACCCAAGCACAAATGCACCCATTCATCATCATCGCTATCTACGTTTGCGGAGGAAACGCCATCGTACAGGTCGAACATGGGCGGTAACGGAATGACGTCGTTGGATGATTGCTGTGACTTTAGCATCATCATTGCATCGTGAACCAGTAGATATTATTGTGGGAGGGAAATGATGGGAGTGGCATGTATTCTATCTTCGTCCTTGGCTCTTCCCCCACTGATTCTATGTCCTTCACAGTACCAATCTTGCCATCGCTGACGTTGTTGATTGTGACCAAACAATAATTTTCTCCTTCTGCTGTTGCTTCTTTGAAGTAAAGTTGTGGTTGCAGGCATGGCCACCAAATCCAAAATTGCCTCCTTCCCTCGTTTTGTGCAGGCAAACGTTGCCAACTGGTTCATCACTGGAACGAGATCCAATGTGTTTTCAAGAATAGGTGGAAGTCGTTGCCGCCTAGTATCGTCGGAAGAAGATTCGTGCGACGGCAATCCGACACTACTTGCGTCGGTGCCGACATTTTTTTTCGGAATGATTTCTTCGCTCTCCGTCGAATTCTTGTTCGCAAACAACCGCCCGTGGTGTTGCCGCAGGAAGTCATGATCACTATGTTGATGAGGACGGAATGTGAACGGTTGCGTGGTCGAGAATGCCGCAATCAACGATGATGCGTGCAGAAGTGGCGAGAATACGGTGAAGCTGAGTGCGG
>JALLBB010001021.1:0-10305 GCA_036939735.1 Discostella stelligera
CAATGGGTACAGGCCATTGCTGACGATCCGGAATTGGCAGCTATACGAGATATGGTGGCAAATCCCGACACAATCACCAAACAATTACTTGACAATATCAATTACAATTACCGCTCACCGCTTCGGAAGTCGCACATCGTTTTGGAGGACGGATTACTGATCTTTCGGGAACCCATCGACGGCAAATCATCCTACACTCGACTACAGCTAGTACCAAAGAGCCTTCGCAATCTGATCTTCGTCGCCTTCCATGCCAATCCAATCGGCGGCCACTTCAATGCATACAGGACCTTACACCGTCTTTGTCTGCGGTTCTACTGGCCAGGAATGTACAAATATATCACCGCGATGTGCATTCTTGCCCCAGATGCGCTCTCTCCAATCCAACGAAAGCCAAATCATCAGAACTGATTTATAACTTCCCCATCGAGGTGCCTTTCAACGTCCTACACGTCGACGTCTACGCCGCAGGCAAATACATGGGCTTTGAGGGATCTTCAACCTACCTGATTGCCTGTTGTGGCATGTGCTTGTTCGCGTGCATGGAACCTATTGTACAAGGAAATGCTTCGTCCTTTGCCTCTGCGATAATGAAGATACAACTCCGATACGGGTTTTGCCACACTATCGTTTTGGATAAGGATAGCGAATTCCTTGGCACTTGCCGAGACGCTCTCCAACTACTACGCATCAATTGTCACGTCCTATCCGGCAACAATCACAATCCCATGTTGGTCGAATGACGAATGAACGTGACTCCGTCCGGATTGCGCTGGAAGCAATCTTGCTTCTTATTTATGCATGGAACTCTTGCCCTGTGCCCGGGACAGACATTTCGCGCAGTCTCGTCGCCGTCGGCCGTGAGTTTGCATTTCCAATTGATTACTCAACCGGCGCTCATTGGACACTCACGCACGCCTCACCGTCATCGGTCGAATCATACGCAAAAGAATTGGCTTCTAGATTATCAGCTACACGCGAAATTGCCCAACTCCTTGTTCACGAACAGCGCGCTTGGCATCGGGAATCGATCAACTCAAAATGCCCCGACCCACGCATCTACAACATTGGCGATATCGTCTTTGCGCGTCAAGCCGTTCGCTCAGATTCCCGGAAGGAACGCGTTGACAAGCTCTTATACCCATACACTGGACCTTGGCGGATCACCAAAACCCACGACGGCGCATCTTACGGACTTGAATTTTGCTCCAATCCTAAACGGACTGACAAGAAACATGCATCCGATCTCTCTCCATACCCTTTGCAACTTCTACCATTTCAGCCGGTGGACGGCGCGGATACACAATACAGTCAACTTTATAAGGCCATCAAAGCCAATCCCTACGTTGAGGCTGGTATCAACGGTTTCACTCCGCCAGAACCATTTCAACTTCCACCATCTTCAGCATATCTTACTGCGGAGACAAAATTTACTTGGCCAACACTTTCTGAACTCAACATGGAGTTTAATGCACGACCGTGGCGGACAGACGAGGAGCGCTTCCAATTCTTTGCTGGGGACTTGATTGAGATACCCACCTTCTACACCGGACCTCCTCCTGCTGCTCCATCCAACCCGCCTGCTCCGATACCATCACCGAGCTCCATTGTTGCCAATATCATCAACAGCTCCGATAAACTCTTCTTCGTCGCACACGACATTGGCTTAGGTTACAAGGAATGGCGTTTGGTACGGGTTGCACTCGCCGACTCGCTCACACAACACCCACCGTGCTTGCAAGACGGACGCTTCCTCGTGGATTTTTACATCCCTCATCCTTCGGATTGCCGGTACAACGTGATCAATCAACGTTTTTGGCTTCAATATCACACGACGACCGACATTGAAACACCCACTTCTTCTACATGCACGCATCTTATCAAACCGTCTGATACATCTGAACACTACGCCGCGAAGCATCACCTCATTGTGTTTCGCCAATGGCTTCGAATTACTGACCCCGTGATATTCATCTATGGTCCCTTTGACTTTGCCATCGTCCACAACCGCAAAACTCGCGACAGAGTCCCTCAATTGGCTTGGGATGTCCTCGCTTCGCACAGCAACATGTTCCAGAACAAGGTGCCGCGGTTCGACATACCATCCTACTCCATTCACGTTGATCATTGCTTTCATACACAGCACCACGACAAAGCCATCTGCACATTACTCATCCAATCACAGCCACACCTTACCAAGCCTTCTGGTACCCCGCCATTGTTCACTGACGTGTAACCTGCGGCACCACCCCAATACACTCATTACCACCCCCATTTTTTTCTTTTTCTTTGAGTTCCCCGTCAACATCACGGTGGTTTTCCTCCCCTTAAGCATCCAATCGGACCGGTGCTATTCAGGGCCGGGAAAATTTTGTGACATCACACTTTCCTTTGGTCCAGATAGTTGTCCCCTCAGCAGAGATCAGTCTCGGATACGCAACTTCCAATTTTGGGCCACTTAAGAGAGCATCTGGCGCTCTCTTAACTGGGGGTTGCGGGAATGATCTGAATTTCCCGAAAACATCAGAAATTCGAGAGTTTCCGTTCACACGACCGATTTTTTCCGTTCGAGAAAAAAATCTACGTACGAAGGAATTCAGATATTAAAAAGTGCTAAATTGCTCTGAAAAAATCTAATATTCTAAAAAAACTGCTAAAATTCTCTTTTTCACAAAAATAAACGAAATTTACAGTATTTACAGTATTTACAGTATTTACAGTATTTATGCCGACGTCGTGCGGGAAAGTAAAATATTAGCGATCGTTTCTACACGGACCACTGTGCTCACAGTACATCCCCATTCGTCGCCGTCGCCGACCCCAATCGCGAACATCATCTCTTGCCAGGGCTTCTGTGGCAAATAATGAGCACCATTCATTATTAATAATCGTGTCGTCCATCATGTCTAGCAGCAGCACATGGTCGTCTAGAAGGATCGAACCGCACTTCAACACCTCCTCGTGGGAAAAATACGATCTATTGCAAATTGCGCGACAAAACCAACGATCAGGTGTTGCCGATGCCGTTGCAGCCGGAAAACGGATTGAATGGCGATCGAGAAAAGCTCGCGATCGACGTGTCATCCTGACGCGCCTTCACGGTAATCGCACCGAACATGGGGAAGCAAATCGTCGCTATGCAGGCCGGATTCAGATTCATTCACGCGGAGTCTATGGTACTAGACAAGATTGAGGAGACGCACCCGCAGGATTAGTTCTACATCTCTGAAGGTGGAAAGCATGCCATATTTTGGTATCGTGGTGCCGATGTTAGTCTCTCGGGTTATCTCCTCCGAGGGGAAGACGCTCGTGTCGACCCTGCTGTGCTATTTGAATGCATTGACCGGGAAATCCTCCTTTGTGATTACGGTCAATGATTATTTGGCGCGTAGGGATATGGAAAAGATGGGACAAATTTACAGATATTTAGGATTGACCGTCGGATTAATCCAAGCGGGCATGACCGAGGAGGAGCGAAGGAAGGCATACTCTTGCAATATCGTTTACGTGACGAATTCGGAATTGGGATTCGATTATCTACGCGATCATTTGGCATTAAGTCCAGCGCAGACGGTCTTACCGGGAAATTACGCTTCCGGTCAATTCGACGGATTTTGCGTGGTAGATGAAGCCGACTCGGTCTTGATCGACGAGGCACGCACTCCTCTCATCATATCGAAGCAAGTTCCGGCGCCAGCGAACAAGTATCGTGCGGCAAATACCCTGGCAGATAATTTGAAATCGGGCGTGCATTATACCGTCGATTTGAAGAACAAGAATGTGGTGTTGAATGAACGGGGATACAAGGATTGCGAGAAGGCATTGGGCGTGACTANATTTGAAGAACAAGAATGTGGTGTTGAATGAACGGGGATACAAGGATTGCGAGAAGGCATTGGGCGTGACTAGTCTGTTCGAGGAACCGGCGGATGCGTCGGGAGCATGGGCGCCATATATCCTCAATGCCGTGAAGGCAAAAGAGTTGTTCACGAAGGATGTTGAATATACTGTATTGCCCAACAATAGTGGTGTGGGGATAATTGATTCGTTTACTGGACGTGTGTTAGATGGACGTAGATGGAGTGATGGGTTGCATCAGAGTATTGAAGCGAAGGAGGGAATTGAAGTTAGTGAGCAGAGTAAGGTTATTGCCAAGGTTACCTATCAGGTGAATCGACGAAAGCAGATGGTATTATTGACATTTTTTCATCGTTGCTATTTTTCATGCTCAGTCATATTTTTCTTTCATTAACATTCGATACCTAGTCCCTCTTCCGTCAGTTCACTCGTCTCTCTGGGATGACTGGAACTGCCATGTCAGATGCGGCCGAACTCGAACTCACATATAATCTAAAGGTGACACCTATACCGACCGCGCTTCCCATCGCGCGACGAGACTATCCAGACGTTGCCTTCAAAACTCGTGACGCAGCGAACAAGGCACTAGTGAAAGAAGTGCTGAATGTAGGTGGGGGCACCACTGAGGGCAGACCTTGCCTCATCGGTACAACCTCTGTTGCACAAAGCGAGGCTATTGTGAAGGCATTGGCGGAGGCGGGAATTAACGCAGAACTATTGAATGCGCTCCCTGAAAACGCCCTACGTGAGGGTGAGATTGTCGCCCAGGCTGGTCGTCCCGGTGTTGTAACGGTTGCAACGAACATGGCAGGCCGTGGTACGGATATCCTCCTTGGTGGATGTCCGAGTACAATGGCAAGGCTGAAGACTCGTTCTTTCCTCTTTGATAAGGACGTCTTAAAAGCAGAAGAGCGAGCTTTCTATCCACCATCTCCCAGCGAGAAATACTTCCCCTGTGAAATTGACGATGATGCTAAACGTATGCTTGAGGATGCCGCAGTTGCGCTGAAGAAGGGTTTTGGTGAAAATTTGACTGCAATCAAGTTTGATGAGATTCTTACTGTCGCCACCGATACAACTGAGGGAGAGGACGACCCGGACTACATAATCAAGCTCCGTGATGCTGCACTAGCTGTGAAGGATATCTTTCGTGACAAATTGGCGCCGGAGAAGGAAATTGTCAAGTCACGGGGTGGTCTGTACGTAATGGGTACGAACCGACATGAGAGCAGCCGCATCGATGGACAACTGCGTGGACGCGCAGGCCGTCAGGGCGATCCCGGAACATCGCGGTTTTTCTTATCATTTGAGGATGACATGTTTGTCATCTTTGGTGGAGATGGATTACAGAATATTCTCAAAACATTCCGTGTGTCCGACAATATGCCCATTGAGGCCCCGCAGGTTACAGATGCCCTGAATAAAGTACAGCTTGCTGTAGAAGAGAAATATCGTGATATTCGTGGCCAGATTCTAAACTTTGATGATGTTCTCAACGAGCAACGAAAAGTATTCTATAGACGCCGACAGCAGTTGCTATTTAGTAATCCGGAAGTAACGCTGAGAGTCATGGATGAATACAATAAGGAGACCGTTTCAGATATTGTCAAGGCGCAGACAAATGAAGAAGGTGTCGTTAAGGTAGACAAGGTGCTTGAAAAGATTGGCCAGTTCTTCCCTTCAGTCTTGCCCGTGATTACATTGGATGATTTGGCTGGATTGAAACAAGATGACATTATTTCTTTCCTTAATGTTGCAGTTGAAGAAATTTTCAATGCCAAGGTAGACGAACTTGAGAACAAGGCAAAGGTATGTGATTATTAAATTCTTTTTACCTCTTCACGTTTCGCTGTTCGTGCTTCTTACTGATATTCGATCACCACTTCTGTTTATGGGGTCACAGGCCGATGGAAGAGCACCTGGATCTCTCGCTCGCTCTGCGAACTACATCGCCCTGGTATCAATGGACAACGCGTGGAGCGATCATCTGCAAAATATGGAGAATCTGAAGGAGAATGTCTTCTTGAGGAAGTATCAAAATCTTGACCCTGCTGATGAATACAAAAGAGAATCGTTTGCAATGTTTGAAGGACTACTCGACAAAATGCGTTTGAACACTATTTTTTCGCTTTGGGTTGCTGTGGCACAAACTGTCTAACCACATGCATCTCTCAATTAACACGATAATCTATTAGCTGTTACTATTTTGCGAATACTCCATTCATTATCTCATTCTGTAAATTGATCTACTACTTCGAATAGAAAGCATAATTTCTGTCCAGCGCATTCCTTTTATGGGATTAATCAGAACTTTCCCGGGGGAAACCACTAAATCACACACAGTAAAATCTCTCTCATTCTTCTCTGGTAAACGATTAAAATCTAAAATCTTTCCCGACCGTCGTCGTCTCTACTCTAGAGTAGTACCATCTTCTCCGTGTCGTCCTCACTACCATCTACTCTCGTCGTCATCTCTACCATCCCATCGTCTCTACCATCTTCTCTCGTCGTCGTCGTCGTCGTCGTCACCCATCTACTCTCGTTGACACTGCCCCAACATCATCATGAATCGTACTACTGCTTCTGAATCTGATTCTGAAGGATGTCCCCCCTCCTTCTCCCCTCGTGCCATGGCGGATAACATTGTGGCAATTGTTGGAGGCAAAGCCGAAGCCGAAGCTGAGATGGATTCGGAATTCGGACTAATACCATTTCAACTATTATACAACAATAAACCATATAATCGGATGCGACGGCGTTTCCTGAAACTGCGTGTTACAAGACGAACAATGGTCCAACTTCCGGCACGCGCCAACAATCAAGATGAATCCATCTTCCGTATGTTCCTGCATCTTTGTCAATAGACCCGATGCGCATGCCCTGTCNAACAATCAAGATGAATCCATCTTCCGTATGTTCCTGCATCTTTGTCAATAGACCCGATGCGCATGCCCTGTCGCGGAATGTATCTTCCAAATAGCCTTAAACTCGTCGTTGACGTCATCGCATGCTTCAAAGACAAAAAGAGATGGATGCCGAGATCATTGAGGCAGCACAACAGCTTGGTGGTGTGAGAGTGGGGAGACGATTCAACGCACATCGCAAGAAGTTTTTTCTCGGGAACAAAAACTAAAATAAGTTCATTCTTGGATGGAACACCCGATGATCAGTCCAAGTCCATCATTCATCGCATGAAATGCCAGCGTGTCATGCAGAGAAGAAGAGGATACGTGATGGATGTAGCATTTGTGTCATAAAATCTAGAGGCTGACACCAACAACATCAATCACGCCCACACTACTATTATCACCCGCGACGCGACGCAACCTCCTTGGCCCTTCACCTCCTCCTGCCATCGAATTAAACACGCCACGAACCACCATGACATCATCATCTTTCTGGAAGAACCCCTTCTCCAAACTTTGGGCAATGTTTTTTGCAGTGCTCCACAGAATTTGCAACTTTTTTCATTTTTGGCTCGGCGTCATGATGGAGAAGATGCCCCACGACAACAAGAGCATAAATTCATCCACGAGGATCATCATCCCTGTGATTGAAGCCGAACTAAGGAAAGTCGAAGAATCTCAGAGAAAGTATTTTGATACCATCCGTCTGCTCAGAAAGAAAACCGATCAAATTGTCGAACTCACTGATGCAGCCCAAGCATCAGATGCCAAGATTTCCAAGTTGAAAATCGACCTCGCCACTGCCGTTCGAAATGAAAGCGCGATGAAGGAGCAGCAGTGGATGAAAGTTTCGGGCGAGCTCCGGGATCTGCAGACAAAGTATGACTCTGCTGCTGACACTATTGAATCCCTTTGTGCCAACAAAGCTGGTATCGAGCAGCTGGAACAGGAGAATGCTTTGTTGAAAGAATCTCCGCTTACCCAGCGCACTGCCGCAGTCCCACCCACTGACAATCACAACGATGCAGCAACCACAGAAATGCCAAGTACGAAGGAAGATGCCGTAAGGTTTGAAATGTTGGAGTGTAAAGGTAGGTGTCTGCCTTTCACAATTTATTCATTGTTCTTACTGCTCGAGCTCATTGTTGGTGCAATCCTTTTCAGTTGCATGTTTGGAGACAACAATGTCACAGGTCGTTTCTTCCCGTGAGGCCAAGGTCAAAAATCTGAATTGCTTTTGCCCTCTCGTGACAGAGATGGACTCGATCGAGCTGAATGATGCAGCAGCAGCAGACGGAGTCAATGAATCGGAGGAAGACTCTAATGAGAAGGAAAACTATGATGTGAAAACGCCGCGAGGTGAGCCTTGTTTCTGAAATAAGCACACAAACTGCATCACACATCCGCCAATCATCCTTTGTCGTTGTCACAGCAAAAAACCGGTTTCTCAAGCCCACTGAATCCTCAAAAACACGTTCAAAACGTCCTGAACGCAATGCCTACGGACGCCCTCACGGGTAGAGCCAATCTGTGTAAGAGTCATCGACTCCGCCTGGTGGAACGTATGTTTGTCCCACCTTCATCATGCATAGTACGCAGCGAGAAGCGAGACGTTGCATTGTTTGCTCTGTGAAGCAGCATGCAACTGTTTGTTAGTAGCAATGATCGAACGATCCGTACCAACACTAGTCTCGCTTTCATAATGTTAGTAAATCGAATTGCAATAGCATTGCCTAGTGCCCGGTTGTTTGATCTCTACAGGTTATGCAGCCCCTTTCACGCAATTTGATTATCAAATAATCCTCTGCCGTGATCAGTAGAACCGTGAAATCTACCCCTCCCACCTTCCCTTCAAGAGAACAACATGGACGATAACATGCCACCCAAAGACAAAAAGTCGAACAATAATAAGCCACGTTCCTCCGGTGAAACGATACATGGTACCCCTAGTACAAGCCCAACATCACGTTCTGTGGTTGTCATTGTCACAATTCATCCTGATGACATTCAGGCACACATGAATGAAAGCAACATCATTGCTTTTCTCAACAAAATGTCCCTTTACGACATCAAATTTCTAATGAAGAAATCGACCCCAGTTCAACAAGCCCTCGCAAAGGCCGAGCTTGCTGAAGCAGCCTTTCAAGCTTTGCCTGACGCAAGACAAAATGAAGTTATGTCTCTCTGTTGAAAATAATGCAATCTAAAGACTAGAACGCTTAGTTTCATCAATTGATGTTGATTGTAGTTTGATGAAAGTTGTGAGCTTTATTTCAAGCAATGTCACACACGCCATTCACAGGCTACAAATGAAAGAAAACTCTAGAGGCTCAGAAGCCTTGACACTCCAAGACAGGACAGACGGAGGTGTCAGAATTCTACGTCTGGAGACAGTTGAAACTCTCCAACCAAAATGTGAAAATGAAAGATGGAAGCAGGGGGGGACTTGGATACTCTGTACACTCCCTCTCGAAAGGACACCTGGGTTACTAGCCCAGGAGTTTCTTTTGCAAACGCTGGAACACCACTGTACCGAGGCCTTTGGTGAAGATATTTCCAATTTGGTCGGCGGTTGCAATCTTGACTAATTCAATTTTGCGTGGGCCAATGTGTTCACAAAACCAGCGATAACGTAAAGCATAGTGTTTGGATCGTGGTGTCATGCGTCGTGGTTCTAAGTTTCCTAAAGTAAGGGCACCAACATTATCTTCATGGATCTGAATATGTAGGCGTGGTGATAGGTCTGCTGATAGGTTGAACATGGTTGACATTTCAGAGAGAAGGTCCATGATGGGAAAGAGATCTTTGCAGGATTGACTGAGAGCGATGTACTCAGCTTCCATTGTAGATAAAGCAATGGCGGTTTGCATTTTGCTAACCCACAGAATTGCACAGTCACTCAGGGTAATTACGTATCCGGTACGACTGCGAATGCAGTGCGGGTCGTCGGGCGATTTGTGGTTCCAGAGGCCAGCAAAATTGGCATCAGGGTAGCAGTTGAGCTTCAGCTGGTTTGAGGATGAGGCCTTTGTCCGGTGTGCCAAGAAGATACCACCCGATGCGGATAAGAGCTTTCTCGTGTTTCCTTGTAGGTGCAAAGGTGTAATGTGCACATTGTTGTACGGCAAATGAGATATCTGGACGGGAATGTCCACATAGATATAAGAGCATGCCAACCACGCTCGCATAGTTAATCATGCCACTTGCTGGTTCTCCGTCGTCATCACGGGCAAGTGGAGCGGTCTCGGCAGGAGTTGTACATGGAGTAGAGTACTTGTCATCCAAACCAAGAGCCGTGATGATGCGTTTAGTAAGCCCAATCTGGGTGAGATGGACCGAGTTGCCGTAGCGATAGATATTGACACCTAAATATCCTTCTCCAGTTCCTTCTCGACGGAGAGCAACTGCTTTGGATTGCATTGAGATGACAAAATCGTTGATAGTGGAGCTATTGCGAGCGTAGACAAGAAGGTCGTTAACATACACGATCACCATGAGATCCTTGTTGAGGAAGAGACACGGATCCAACGAGGATTGCTTA
>JALLBB010001022.1:0-10301 GCA_036939735.1 Discostella stelligera
CACGCCAGGAGAAAGGCAGAGAGACGCCGCCACCGCTGACGCAACAATCAACTATTCCATGCAGGCGGCAATTGGGAATATGGGCAATCCTGCCATCATGTCGGGCAGTGCTACTACTACTCGAAATATTATGTGCATCATCGCTGCCAGGGAATAATAAAAATATTGATAATAATAATGGCATAATCATCGTCGTCGTCTACTACTAATAATAGTATTAATATTTATTATCGTCATTTTGTCGTTGTGGGCAAACATTTTCTTCGTCGTATCGGCATCGTCATCGGCATCATCATTTCCTTGTCGTATCGCTGTCGCATCATTGCATTATTATCGTCATCGGCGTCATTATTTCTTCGTCGCAATATCATCACGGTCATCGTTCGTCGTCTCATTTTCTTCGTTGTATCGCCGCTGTCATCTTCCTGATATCGTCGTGGGCAAACATTTTCTTCGTCGCATCGGCATCGTGGCATCATCATTTCCTTGTCGCATCGTCGCATAATTGCATTATTAATTATTATCGTCGTGATTATTTCGTCGGCACATTATCATCACTGTCATCGTTCGTCGTCTCATTTTCTATCACTGCCATCTTCCTGATATTATTATTTAATCACTGAGCTCATCATCACTTGGTAACGATGCGATCTGGCATGATAGTGCTGAGAGGAGATAAGAGATAATAATAATATTGACATTGTTGTTGCAATTGAAAGCATCACATCATGGGATCATGGGGTGGGGGCAACGTGGCCGAGGGTTATGAATAAAAGTACTATTCCTATTTTAGTAGCAGCCCACTATTTCAGCCATAATCAGTGTGCGGGAGCAGCTGCAACACAAAAATTTGTGTTGGCCACAAAAATTTGTGTTGGCCACAAAAATTTGTGTTGGCCACAAAAATTTGTGGTGGCCACAAATTTTTGTGGTGGCCACAAAAATCTGTGGTGGCCACAAATATTTGTGGTGGCATCTCGCCAAAAAGAATTCAGTGTACGAAAGCGAAAGCAGGTACTTTCTTGTGGCCAGCATTGTTTCCTTAACGGTAGGTTCCAATATGTAGATACGTACATGTACGAGTATGGATTCGTAAAATATCAATCACGCAATCGCCAAATACGAGAAACAGCAGGGTCTTGCTGCCGCCATCCAAGAACGGCAACTGACACACGTGGAACAAACCACGACAGACAAAACAACAACAACAACAACAACAACAACAACAACAACAACAACAACAAAAACGCCCCGCAACGCAACACCGCTGAAGAAGCAACAGCGCTGCTGACGACGCCGACCGACCGTCATACCGACCATGAAGCCCTTTTCCACCCTTGTCCTCGGAGCGGCACTGTTCGCCGCCCAAAATAGTTCCGCCAATGCGTTTTCGCCCTCAGCAAGGGCCAAAGTTCTCAATGATCTAAAGGAGATGAGAATGACTGGTGCAGGAGGGGCCGCGTCGCCGGATTACTACGTCGAAGGTGAGAGAGTTTGTTGTTTGTCGTCTGTTGCCGTTATTCAGCTGTTCGTTGCCGGCTTCCGTTTCACACACATTTGAAGAGTAGTGTGCGTATCACTCCACAATTTTTTCAATCGCAAAATGCAAAGTATTAATTTTGGCAATCGACGCT
This sequence comes from Discostella stelligera, assembly GCA_036939735.1. Classification (NCBI taxonomy): domain Eukaryota; phylum Bacillariophyta; class Thalassiosirophyceae; order Thalassiosirales; family Thalassiosiraceae; genus Discostella; species Discostella stelligera. Next base: position 1,635 of record JALLBB010001022.1, read on the forward strand.
GAATGTTGTTTCGGGCATTCCCATATTTCTCGTTATTATCCAACTTATTTCCCACGCTCTCATGTTGCGTGCTCCTGCCGCTCAACAACCAAAATTAGGTTCTAATATCGGCCCGCCTCCTGATCTCCCCTCATTATTACTACACAACAGAATCGTTTACATCGGCATGCCCCTGGTACCAGCGGTGACGGAATTGGTCATAGCAGAATTACTCTATCTCAACTACGAAGATCAGACGAGGCCAGTAACCATGTATATTAATTCCAGCGGAACCACCACTGCCAATGGTCAAGCGGTGGGATTTGAAACGGAGGCATTCGCCATTGCGGATGTTATGAAATACATTCGCCCGCCCGTCAACACCGTGGCCATCGGACAGGCCTTTGGTGCGGCGGCCATGATCCTATCGCAGGGTCAAAAGGGGGGACGGTCCGCCTTGCCCAATGCCACAATTCGCTTGAATCAGCCCCGTTCGCAGGCTCAGGGACAGGCGTCGGACATTGCCATTCGGGCACGTGAGGTGGCGCACAACAGAAAGACATCGTGTGAACTGATTGCACAGGCAACTGGGAAGCCGTTGAGCGTCGTGATTGATGACTGTCAACGTGTCAAGTATTTACAGCCGGATGAGGCAGTGGAATATGGGCTTATTGACAGAGTTATTAGGAGGGAAGAAATGTCAGCACTTATGAAACCATCGTTTTTAGCGGCACTTTAATTCTTGTTCTTGGCCTCACGGATTTGACATGATTCGTCAGTAACATTATCTAATACCCATTTGGATGACTACTTATGGAAAGCCTCTCAATTTTGATCGAGCACCGCAGTCATTGTTGGGACCCAATTGTGCGCTACCGTCGCTGCTACCCCAGCCTGAAAAGCATTTACACCTGCCTTCTTTGTGATCGCAGAGTCCATGGTTGGAACAAGTGTGCAACGTGGTGTCACCCGAATCGAGATCCATACCGACAGGGCACGTTCTACGAGAACAGTCAAAGCCCTCGAAGTTCTCGTCGCAACTGCATCCAAAGATCCTATCAGCATCCCATGTCGCTGCCCCGTTTGCGATGCTGCCGTAGGTGACGGGCAACAGGGAGCCATTGGCATCCTCGTGACGTAAGCCCAGTTCTCGCATACTCAAACAGGTTCCATGTCCGCTGCACGATGATGTTCCCGACCCTTCATTACCACAACCCATGTACTCGCACGCAGCACCAAAGAAACCGTTATTGCAAGTACATTCACCGACAACGCGATGGCACACACCCATATTAGAGCATTCCACCTCGATGTCGTGAGCGACATTATTTGCACTGGGGTATCCAAACCATGCCAGGCCCTTGATTTTCAAAAAGTAGTTGGATGAGATACTGGTGCTGGAAGGACGCCAAGGTAGTTTGTGAAGGGCTGCTCACCTTCTTGCACGTTCTAAGGCTGCAATCGCCTCCAGTAAAGCTTTCCTCGCATGTACACCGAAGTGTGGCAGGATCGCAAATGCCGCGATTGGAGCAAGGAGGGTTACCCGGACAGTTGGATATTGGAGTCACTGCATGCCCACAATCGCCGCGATTGCCGCTGCCGCCGTAGCCATCACTGCCAGCATATGAGTCACCATTGGTATTAAAGCAATTGCACTATGGGACAAATGGAAGGCATGTAAAGGTTAGGATGTTGGGTCTCATCGAAACCATAATTGGAATATACCTAATAATCGAATCATCTTACTGTTCCTGTGCCTTGATCACAGATTCCGCGATTGGAGCACTCATCATTTTCCTTGTTTCCTTTGGTGTGAAAAAAATTAACCCCATTGTGATCAGTCAGCATACCATACGAATCTTCGGCAGCAACCTCAACAACCGAAGATGGTTCCATGCCAATGCTCTCTGCAACTAAGGGAGGGCTGTGCGTGGAAAAGAGTCAAGAAGCGTTTCAATTTCATAAGCTCAGCCGTAATGCACGCCATCAAAGAAGGCAGGATCACTCACAGTGGCCCAAAGTTGGAAAGGAAGGTAATGCTCACAATGTTATCCGATCCGTCATCGCGACAGAGAACTATTCCTTCCGAGAATGTTACATGGACTGATTCAATGATAGGAATCTCTTCCAATGCTCTTTTAAGTACTGCAGTTGATGCATCGACAGGAATATTTGCGGAAGGATTGCCGTCGAAATACAACACCACTTTACCACCCGAAGAGCTACTAGCACTGCATCTAAGTAATTGAATTTCTTGCGATGTCTCCAGAGTTGTCAAGGGGTCATCCCCACTCGGGCAAACTCGGAGAGAACAGTCGAAACCTGGAAAATTTTGGGTGGGAGGCGCTTGAATGGGAAGATGTAATGGGTATCAAGCAGCCTCACACTGCCGTACTAACCTTGATAACCCGAATCACAAATGCAGCCATAGATCTTATCGGCGTCCCATTGGTTGTATGAATATTGCTGCGATTCATGATTACGCGTTGTTTCTGCTAGATGTCGCATCGATACACATCGCCCATTATTGCTACAATTCCTAAAGCACTTTGCTAACAATAAGTAGGTGTGAGTGTCAAATAGAATTTCCCTAGTTAAGGCAGGTGCGAGAGACTTTGTCTGGCTTACTTCTTTCGCACGCGCTGCCCGTGAATCCAGCACTACAGACGCAATTGCCGTTGACGCATATCCCTTTGCCACTGCATTCTAGATTTTTGTGTGCATTGTCTGAGGAAACCGCTACATCGCTGAATGCAACGCCACTTGGACATAGTCGGATTGAACAATCCCCGCCGGTAAACCCCTTACTGCATGAACAAATCCCTAGTGGGGTGCAAATGCCATTTCGAGAGCATTTATTTGGACACCCAAAGCAAAAGGGGAGTGCCAACGATAATGGGATGAACGTCAAGGCTCTCATGAATATTATTGAAGCTTCGACGTTTGAATCTGTCGTTTCGAAAAACCTTTTAGGGCTCGGTTTTCCAGATTTTACCGCTCAAGCAAAGTTGCAAAATCAATCGCGCGTTTGAACACAAAGTCATTTCACGTTCAATCGCTTTAGGAATTCAGTCGTCCCTTGGTTTCCTTTCCCGCAATCGGAATGACAGCTGATAGGCACCACAGCGAAAAAAGGGAACACAACTTCGTCGCCGACGACTTCAATTGGGAGCAGCGCGTCAAGGGTGAACTCAATGCCGCAAAGGTATGGTCGAGCAATTGGGGTGATGTCTTTGCCCCGGATTCGGCCAAATCTTACTCGGAGAAAATAACCAAGTTGAAAGAAAAGTTGGCCTCGCTCCCTCCCGTCCAAGCATTAATGTCAACCGCACATCTCAGTTTCACGAAAGTCGAGCCGTACAAGGAGAGCGGAAAGGATTACAAGCGCAAGAGTACCGCCTTTGGCGATGATTTGTAACCTTTGTGTGTTTCTTTTGCTCGCTCACTGCATCTCATAAAAGATGATGTTGTGATCAAGGCAAGAAGGGCACCTTAATCCGACTCCACAACACGTACGCCACCACACACCAATAAAAAATAATCGCGCATCGTAGAATAACTGCATCTCGCACATCCTGCCTGAGAAGTTGCTTCATGACTCCCCTGGCACCCTTCATCGTCCCTCCCATACCCAAATGTTCCTCCCTGGCATCGTGGAGCAACGCGCCGTCGTCGCGTATCGTCGTATTGAGATTCGCAACGCGTTCGAGCTCTTGTGCCATCATGTGCTTCGTGCGGAGGAGAGACGTGGTGATGGATTGTGCTTGAAGTGCGGCGGATGATGCTGAGGCGGCGGCGGCATCATCGCCCGATGATGATGATGTTGTGGGGCCTCCCCGTCGTCGTGGTGCGGGATTTCTAGTTTTGGTTGGTGTCATTGTCATGGTCTGGTCGGTCTCGTATTTTTTATTTTTTTGTGTTTTGTGTTTTCCCCTATCGCACCGTAGAGAATAGGTACGATACCTAATTGAACTTCTCTCAAGGCTGATGTCATGACGTCAGCAAGATCCAACTCAAGGAGTTGGTAATAGTATTGTGTGTGTGCGTGTAGAGTACCTTACCTCAAAGTAGATTCGATAGCAAAGAGCAACACACCTCATTCTCCGCTAACGCGGCAAGGACAATTTTTTCATCGAATGTTGATGTTGAATCGGTAGATCGGCGGTGTTGGGATGAACACTTCCAAAGCAGGAGTATTCATAATCAAAAATAATGCGAATGTCACTTCTGAATAGTAGCAGGATAATAATTCTTGCCACGACGATCATTGTGGGGGTGGTGTCTGGATTTGTTGTTCTGCCACCGTCACCACTACAACAAGCACCACCACGCACAACATCATCGTCGTCATCGCCTTTCCATCACCACGGTCATGCGTCACAATCACTGCGAGCGGAATCAAATACTAATGCAGCATCCGCAATTATTGGTTCCTCCCTCCCCGTCGCAAAGCAGCAGCATCATCGTACTACTACTCCTCCTCCACCGGATTGGCAATCCCAAATTCTTTCCGCCCTGTCCGCGATCATCGACCCGGACCTCCACTCGGACATCGTCTCCCTCGGGTTCGTGCGAAATCTCCGAGTCGACGACGATTCGGCGGTGGTATCGCTCGACCTCCAGCTCACCACGCCCGCATGCCCCGTGAAAGATCTCTTCGTGCAGCAGTGTCGAGATATCATCCTCCAAGGGTTCGATTGGACGCGCGGCGCAGACGTCACGCTGACCGCACCACCGACCACCACCACGTCCACCGCCAACGGCACGCCCCGGGGCACGTCCCAAATAGGGGCCGTCATCGCGGTCTCGTCGTGCAAGGGCGGCGTGGGCAAATCCACCACCGCCGTCAATTTGGCATTCGCACTGCGGGGCATGGGCGCCAGGGTGGGAATATTCGACGCGGACGTGTACGGACCGAGTCTGCCCACCATGGTGACGCCGGAGGACGACGCCGTGCGATTCCTCGGGAGGCAAATCGCTCCGCTGAAGCGGGGGGGGGTGAGTCTCATGAGCTTTGGATACGTCAACGAGGGTTCGGCCGTCATGCGAGGACCGATGGTGACGCAGCTGCTGGATCAATTCTTATCGTTGACGCATTGGGGCGAGCTGGACTACCTGATTTTGGACATGCCGCCCGGGACGGGAGATATTCAATTGACGTTGAGTCAGCGTTTGAACATCACCGCGGCAGTGATTGTTACGACTCCTCAGGAATTAAGCTTTGTGGATGTGGAACGCGGAGTGGAGATGTTTGATACTGTCAATGTGCCGTGTGTAGCTGTGGTGGAAAACATGGCCTACTACGAGAAGGAGAAAGAGGACCTGGACGCGTATATCGATGAATCATCCTTGAAAGAAAAGTTTGTGGAGGTGTTCCAAACGAAGGGAGGAGGTGTGGTACAAGATGCAAAGGTAGCCGGGAGTCTTGCGAGTACTCTTGTCAAAATAGTCAAGGAAACGATTGCGGAACAAGCGTCCACCGCAGAGAACGAACAAATCCGAATTTTTGGTCCTGGACATAAACGGCGACTCTCTGAGCAGTGGGGCATAGAACACAGCTTTTCCGTTCCGTTATTGGGAAAGATTGCACAGAATGGAGATTCCGGAACTCCTTTCATACTGGACTTTCCAAAGAGTCCTCAGGCTGAGATTTATAGACAACTTGCCAAAAGTGTAGTGGTTGAAGTGGCCAAGACAAAATTCGGAAAGAGTAGGGGCGGCGGCAGGCCTAATGTGACTTATGATCCAGTAATGCACATCATCGAGATCGCAGAGAGTGCAATGCCATTGGATGACACCGTGGATGCCATCGAGCAACCAAAGTCTACATTATCACCTGCACACTTGAGAAGAGAATGCCGATGTGCAGCTTGTGTCGAGGAACTGACTGGCAAGCAAATATTGAATCCGCTGTCTGTATCAGAGACTATAAAACCGTTGTCCATGTCTCCCACCGGAAATTATGCCTTGTCAGTGGACTGGTCAGATGGGCATCGATCTCTGTATCCGTATCGGCAGATAAGGTCCATGCTAGTCGCGAAAGGAGAAAGTGGAGGTACGGGAGAGATAAGATAGAGACTACAAATTTGTGCTAATATACTCTGCTCCCCTATTATGTTCAACCTCTTTGAATGCATTCAACGACCCTGAAATTTACTGTCGTGTCATTGCTCTCTATTAGAACCTCTCTGAGAGAGAGAATCTCATCGCTGCCAGGACACAGGTTGCTGGGAGGCTTCGTAGTGCTTTACTTGGTCCTTTAGATAATATGTTCACTTTTGCTTTGGTCTCAAAAAATGACATCATTATTAACAAAAAACACGTGAGGATATTATTATTAACAGCAAAAAACAAATGTGAAGGTAAAATAATAATGTGAGGTAGAAAAGTTTTCCCCCGATATTCGTCAACCGTTTACGAGTACTACGTCAACCTACCTCCACAAGTCATGGTGATGCGCCGTCGTCCACGAATTCTTTCGTTATCCATCGTCGCCACATCAGCCTCGCGACAATCACTTTCAAACGCGTTTGTTAGCTGCCGTCATGATGACCATTGTACTCCGCACAATCGCGATTTGACAACTCCCGCCGCGGCATCAATGACGATGGTTGACCGGCGACGACAACATCATCAATTTCAATACGGTGACAATGCCGACAATGATATGGTAGATAGTTCGAATCATTTCGAAAGTAACATCAACCTTCGTAACCGATTTCATAGATTCCGTTCTTCTCCACGGTATGCGCCACATATTCGAAGAGTCGTCCTACTTTCGGATTTGCACATGGATTACAGAGCAAATCGAGACTGGCTATCCAACCTATGCTGTTCTGGTGACGAGATTGAAGGTGTTTCATCGTATTCATCAGTTGAACGAACGGGCGAAAGGATCGGCGATGATGATATTAGTGACAAGAATACTTTGATTATTGTCGCTGGAGATGTATCTCATGATTTGGATATTTTGCGATGGACGTTCCAAACGCTGAAGCGGAAATATGGAGAGGTGGCCTACACTCCCGGAAATCACGAATTATGGGTGGATCGTGATGACAACACAGGCGAAGATGGCACGCTGAATGATTCCATCAATAAGTTGGAGAAAGTACTGAACCTTTGTTTGGAGGAGAATATTCGAATCGGACCCATGAGGGTGGGTGGCGCGGTTGGTGCTAGTCGACTGGATAGTAACGACGAATTAAATGGCAAGATGGATACCGAGCAGCCCACATTGTGGGTGATACCTTTGTTGTCCTGGCATCATCCTTCTTTCGACACGGAACCATCAATAGAATGCTGGGCTGGAATTCCATCCGCACGGAAGGTAGTTGCAGACTATCGAAAGACAAGGTGGCCATCCCCGCTCACAATGATGGATGACTCCATCGCTCATTTCATCGACAGTTTGAATGATATCTTACTGGATTTAAATGGCATAGAAAATGGGGAGGCGATGCATGCTGTGAATACTATTCCCTCAAGCATGATAACATTCTCCCATTTCCTCCCACGGATTGAACTCTTGCCCGAGAAGCGATATTTATCGCTTCCAACATTGCACAGATGCGTTGGGTCTACCTTCCTAGAAAGTCGACTGCGCAGGATGGGAGAAAAATGGAGAAACAGCGATACAGGTGACTGCGAGGAAAGTGCGAGCAACGTTTCTAAATACAACAACTCGAATAACCCCGTCGGTGGTGGCGTTAATCTCGCTACCTTCAATCAACATCCTCTTCATCTGCATGCCTTTGGTCACACGCACCTATCATGGGATGCAACCCTCGATGGGGTGCGGTATGTCCATGTTCCATTGGCCTACCCCAGGGAATGGGAGCAAAGACGCAGGTCACTCGAGATTGGAACCATGCAAGGCGATGTCGGGAAGGATAGATTTCCCGTGTGTCTATGGGAGCAAACTACTGTTTACGGTACAGAAGTGACTAATTCTGCTGGCTTTCCAGAAACGTGGTTAGGAGGATGGTGGAGTAAATACTACGCAGTTATGCCACGGAACCCTGACAGGAACAAAGTATTGGCTCCTTGGGTGGCGAAACGTTTTAGGTAAGAAAGAGATAGATCTTAACGTATCGTCCAGCAACAGTTTACCTTGTACGATTCCTCACTACCACTAGTGGTCAACAGGCAATTACCGGGAGGTGAAATTGAATCGTTTGAACATGTGCCAAGAAACAGCGCCACCAACGACATCAAGGATGGGTGACCTGGGCTACTGTTTCAGACTGCTTACCAATCGAGTACTATGCCATTCCCGATGCATGAAGTACATTTCTTAAAGTTACGGAATAAACCTTCATCTACGTAATCCTTTCATAGCTCACTAATCGATTCATCTCTTCCCGAGGATATTTAACAAGGACTTTGGATTTTTAACATTGGGCGCAATGAATATCACCGACTGCAATCGAACAGCGTTTGTTTTCACAAGTGCCTCCTTTGGAGGAGGTGTTGCTCCATCATCGCACAGAGTGGTACCATCCTCCGAGTCTTCACATTCAGTCCAGCCATCGAATTCAGTTATGCAGTCGTGATTCTCGTCGTTTATTACGCAGATTTTATCATTTGAATTGCATAGAGGAACCAGATCAGGTATATGGTTTCCCACATCATCAAAAATTCTCTCCAATGTATCCTCAGCTTGACAAGGTATTGGACATCCGCCGT
>JALLBB010001023.1:0-10274 GCA_036939735.1 Discostella stelligera
GCCGATAGAATTATCTCCGCCCACTGATGCCGGATTACGGCATAAAATAGCGCATGCGAAAGGTAAGAATACCAGCAATATGTTCTGCACGTTCGATTTTCAATTGCTCCATATTTCATTCAACGCGCTGCATCTAACGCTAACAGTGTTTTATCATCATTGCGCAGCAAGCCATTGCCACTGCCGCCTCCGCCAAGAGAGAGAGAGGCGAGAGAGCGAGAGAGAGTATGACGCCGCCGCTGAACCCAAGGGAGAGAGAAGGAGAGGAATGCTGTTGGTGGAGCAATCAACAATCGACTGAATGGGAGAGAAAGGGAGAGGGAGAAGGGAGAAGCAAGCCGCCGTGCAACAATCAACAATCAACTAGGGAGAGAGAGAGAGAGAGAGAGATGGGAGAGAGAGAGCTCGATGCAGACGCTACCTCCGAGAGAGAGAGAGAGGCGCGCCGTTGCTGCAATAATCAACTAAATGACTAAATGGGGGGGGGGAGAGAGAAAGAAATAGAGAGAGAGACATGTCGTCGCGCAACAATCAACTAAATGGGAGAGAGAGGGGGATGGAGAGAGGGATGGAGAGGGACACTGCCAACGCCGCTTCTGCAGACGCTGCCGAGAGGGATAAGAATGGGAGAGAGAGAGGGCAAGAGAGAGAGACGATGCCGCAACAATCAACTATTTTGAGAATGTCTTCGCAAGGTAGTGACGTTTATGTTGACGGAGATAGTGAATTATCAGGGATTAAAAGCGTAGAATTAAACGAAAAATTAAAATAACATTGAAATATTTATTATATTACAATTTAAGCTTAGTAATTGATTCTATTGCCTTTATTTGTAGTAGTAGATGGCGGCATTCTCGTCATGATCGCTTTTGTTTGAACACAGTGTTGACGTGGAACTAATCACTCATGGATTTTTTCAAGCAAAGTGTTGACGTGGAACGAGGGCGGCGGGGTTGGTTTTTTGGACTTTTCGAGAGTCTGCCTGCAGAGATGTGTCGGACGAGCGCGGGCCAGACGCGCAAAAAAGTCCGTTTTTCGGACTTGCAAAAAGCTGCCTGCAGACATAGCCTAAAGTACGGGTAGAACGCGAGTAGAATTTTTGGGCAATATTGGTCTAATGTCTTTCGTGATGTGAAGTACTACGATATCTACGTACGCCATCACAGAAACGAAAACGATCTGTCTCGAACCATGATGTTGTCCGACTCACGATGAGACCGTGCAGTTCAAAATCGAACCGTCGAAATTAAATTAAAATTACCACTCCACCAACAGCGCCATTTTTCGAGCGCTCTCTTCCTTCGAAGGGCGCCATCCCCCTCAAAGAATACGATCCATCAAGCGACGAACTTCTCTCTTGCTGCTGACCGACAACCGCCATCCTCATTGAATCTCATTTTTCATTTTTGATTTTACAAATCATCATCATGACCAGCCATTCGCGCATCTTCGGCCATTCCACAGCTCGAGTTGCTCAATCGATGGGATGCATCATCATTATGAGGCTGCTAGCACGCAGCAACTGTCACCCGTCGCCATCGATGGAACTGAGCGATTTCGACTACATTTTAAGAGAAGGATTCATCATCTTACCCAGCCATTCTATTTGGTACACGAGATTATTGCAATTATTTGTTGGATGCATCTTGCTCAACAAACTCAAGTTGCGTTTCCTGATGGACCTTATCGATATTAATGCTTCAATTGGCACTGGCAACGGGCGGTCGAGGATGAGGGCTGGACATGATTGCACCCTGTCGAAAAGAAGAAGTTTGTTGCTCTTGGCAGGAACCATTGGATGTATCATCATCAACAATCCAATCGCTATTTTAGTTGAGTTCATGGACATTTGGATAGAATCTAGAGGAAATGCCCCGCAAAACGGATTTATCCTGCCGAGCCATTGCATGTGGTACACGCGGCTCTGCTTTTTATGTGGATGCATTATTCTCTGCAATCCAATCTCGCCACTTCTTCAACTGATAGACTTCTGGCTATCTGGAATTAATAATTGGAGCAGATGTCAATTGTCAATTCAATTGACACGGTGCAAGCGCAACACTTTACCACTTGCTTCATTTATTAGATCGATGATCGGGGGAATATCGTTCAGCAACACGAAAGAAGTCTTCCTCGATGGATTATCAACACTATTATCATCATTGGATAGCTTCATCATCATTGACACTGGGAATGGAACGCATGTCAAAGTCGATCCATCTTGTAAATTTCTCGGTGAACTGTCATTCCGTGGTAATACCCAAGTCGTGCATGTCAAACTGTGCGAGGGGCTGGAGTCTCTCGGGAGCAAGGTGTTTCGAGATTGCTCATCACTCAAGCGAATAAACATTCCATCCACGGTGAAAGTCGTTGGCGAATATGCATTTCGTGGATGCAAGCAGTTGCGGGTGGTAGAACTTCGTAAGGGATTGGAGCGCATTTGTGATGGATCGTTTGTAGACTGCTCATCGTTGGAGCGCATTCGCATACCGAATACCGTCCGAGTGATTGGAGACTGGACCTTTTGTTCTTGTCGGAGATTAAAGAGTGTGGACCTTCCTGAGGGGCTACAACATATTGGAAAGTGGACGTTCTACGACTGTACATCCCTCCAACGCATTAAAGTACCATCAACTGTCGAGGTGATTGACGAGATGGCCTTCATCAATTGCGTGAATTTGAAAAAGGTTGAACTATGCAAGGGGCTCGTACACATCGCGAATCATGCATTTTCATCCTGCACATCATTAAAGCACATACATATTCCCTCTACGGTGAAGACGATTGGGGAGTTTGCATTCGTTAATTGCACAAAGGTGGAGCATGTCGTTCTTTCGGAGGGGCTAGAAGAAATTGGAGTCGAGGCTTTTCTAGACTGTAAATCACTCCACAGAATCAATATACCATCGACCATTAAAGTGATTCGAGAGCGAACATTCCGCGGATGCACGAGCTTGATGCATTTAGAGCTTGAAGAGGGTCTGGAGCACATAATGGATTGCGCATTCGAAAGCTGCACGACACTAGAGTGCATCAAAGTACCAAAATCCGTGAAGCACATTCACCCGCAGACATTCATCCACTGTCAGGGTCTGATAGAAGTGAAGTTCTGTGAAGAAATCGAAAATCTTGTACGCGAAGCGTCGCTACAGAGTTGGTGGAATCATGGAGTATCGGACTTGGCTTTGACCACGTACATGATACTGTTTGAACACCGAATTCCAGAGCGTTTGTGTTTGCTAAAAGCTACGAAATGGCGCAGAAATGTTCATAGCATGCTGGAGTGCATCCCAACCATCGAATCGCAGTGCTTGAAACAATATTTTCACTCCATCGATTCCAAGTTGTCCTGCTTCGAAAATGCAAAGGATGTTGCCTCAGTATTGGAACTTGCCGTGTGGAAATCAAAAATGATGGCGGATCAACATGATTCAAATTCAAACAGCGAGGATATTATTCCCTCCCGCGACACGAAGTTGAGCTGCCGCATCAAATGCGGTGCAACTGTAATTATTCCAAATGTTCTGTCATTCATTATGAAAGTTTGAGTATCGACGACGTGGAAACCCCCGTGATAATTATTTAGTATACTTGCTTCAAGTATTGTTTAGATGGTGAATGCTAAGTAGTAAAATCAACCCTCCGTGTCATAATTGCCTACCGTGGCATCGGTGCAAAGGAAATAAATGATAACAAAAGATAACTTCCCACAGCCGGAATCTCAAAATAGGAGAATTATATGCATTATGAATGAAGGAGTATTTTAATCTCACGACAAGTACACACATACAATTTCGCTCAACATCCAAACAAGAGTGAAATGGAAATGAGAAGTAAGTAGACAGCATGATTGAGGACGAGTGAGGTGTTCGTCGTCACAAATCAAACGTCAAACTTTTCCATGTCCCCCCCTCTCCAATGCAAGTTCCCCCCACTGCCGCCGCCATTCATACCGTTGGTGCCATAGTTCCCACCACCCAAGAGCGCACCAAAGTCGCTGCTTTTCAATTTGCCAACACCACCACTTCCCGTAATGGCACTAAATCCACTGACCGCACTCCGACTACTACTACCGGTATCCAAATCATACTTTTTATCATACCGTATTCCTCCTCTACTACCACTGCTCCTCGTGACGGATCCAATGACATGAAAATCCTCCAAAGTATCAGTATCATCGTCATCATCATTAAGGTCGGGATGCATACAACTTTCTAGTATATGTTGATTCCGCAACCGTCGCGCCGAGAGTGCCCCGACCATAATGGCCATGGTGGCCACGGTGAACAGGACGATGAGCTGATCCTGCGAGTGCCAAGAGGCTCCATCATCTCCGGCGCCCTCCTGGTTGAGATGCAATAATTTATTCTGCACTGCGTTCCAGGGACGATTGCTCATCCTTTTTGCGCCCGTGTTACCGCTACCACCACTACTACTACTTTTCCAATTCGCCGCTTCCTTGGGTTTCGTAATTTCTAAAAACACTTCATTTTTTCCCCCCGCGTGGACCTGTTCCAGCGTCAATGGCGTGCCGGACTTGGTGTAGACTATTTCCGGCAGCGTGAGTTCCGGTACTATTATATCAAAGTCTGCATTCTCCTCGTTTCCATTGGAAGATGCCGATGATGAGGATTGCAACACCATGGATGACGATTGGATGAGCGACTGCGGATCATAGTAGTACACAATTGGTTGTGCCTCGACGTCGTCACTATCCGAGGAGGAAAATGCGTCTGCAGCATGAATGCCCATGGGTGGGGGAGGCATTTTCGATTCCAAAGAATCGCCACCATCGCCGTCATTCGTATTACTCAACCGTGGACGTAAGATAATTTGTTTCCCCGAAATCACATCCAAGTCTTCGATGGGGGATGAAAGCAGAAGTTGTGAGGATGGTATTGTTTCCGACAATGATTGAGGACGAAAGGAGGCAGCATCGTTGTAGGTGGCTCCTTGCGGTGGCGAAGGCATGTAATTCGCCACGTGCAGTTCCTGATGTTGTTGGTGTTGTTGTTGTTCTTGTTGCGAGTACTGCTGTTGTCGCACCTGCTGCTGCTGAGGGTAGTAGCTCCTATTATCACTGAAATTGTCATCATTGTTGTTAAAACGCAAAATCTCTGAAGAAACGAGCGGTTGTTGTTGTTGTAGTCGTTGTTCCTGCTTCTGCAAAATCATGGCATCCTCTGGTATAGGCCACGGATGCACCTTGGTAACGGATGGTAAATCTCTATCTTGCGCTGCAATATTTCGGTGAAGAGAATCGGGTTGCACCACTAATATAGTCGTTGTTGCCGCAGCGGATCCCCTTCCTTGCGAAGAAGAATTATTATGGTTGACCTTGGTCATGGCGCTGTTCCTGCCAAGCCGTACTAGTGGCGACATTCCCCCCTCGACTGCTTCCTTCGCGCCATTGTTGCTGCCCCCCCTGACATTGGAAGACTGTTGTTGTTGTTGTTGTTGATTGTGTGGTCGTCGGGCATTCGTCGTCATCTCATGGTTGTTGTAGTGGTGGTGGGAATGAACATTATTTAATTGAAGTGAGGGAGGAATTGCGGCGCTTACCCCCACCATTCGATAGAAAGATGACGATGACGACAGCAAGATAGTGGCAGCAACCACCAAGACGGCGATGAGTGCTCTGGCCCTTCGTCGCCGTACACGACTTGGGCGGCGCTGTCGACTCGAAATAATGGAGAGAAGAGAGCTGTTGCTGCTATTATCGCAGTTGCAGATATTATTTTTGCCCGGCATGGTCTCAACGGCCGAGAACAACACCTGCGACGCCAGGTTATGAAAATAAAATTCCGTGATAATTTAAAAGACTGCCGGGGGTGGCTGGGTGGGTTAGAAGAGTCGCGGCGGCATTATAATTTTCCTATTCCGATTCCCACCATGGTCACGCTGCTGGCGGCTGGGTCGTGTGGGGGTTTTCCTTGGTGGGGTGTTGTTTTTTGTTTTGCAAAAATAAAAATATTTTGAACGGGGCCCAACGTCACACACATGATGTATTGGAATTGGTAGCAAATTGGATTTCGAGAATTCTCTTTCAGAAGAAGAAAAGAAGCTAAACTAGACACTGTCTATCTGTCTGTCTGTCTGTCTGTCTGTCTGTCTGTCTGTCTGTCTGTCTGTCTGTCTGTCGCTGGATGACTTTTGATAGAGCTTTTGATCCTGCACGCCTCTCCTGCCTCCTGCACTGCCATCTGCCACTGCCAGAGAAGAGACACCAGACCATCACAACATCAACATCAGTCCTTCTCTCTCTCTCTCTATCTAGAGAGTGGATGACGAGCATGATACTAATATTTTTCGATAATAAAATCGATAGCGTCGTCTAGAGGTAGTCTGCCCCCCCTCTCAGAATGTCATTGATTCGCCCCTCGTCGTCGATCATGATGGTGCTGGCGACGATGGCGATCGTAATGATCATCCCGTCGGTTCGCGCGTTTCAACCGCCACAAACTTTCAGTTTTAATGCAGCAGCGCTACTAGTACCACAATCTAGATTGAAAAGACAATATTATTCTACGACCATCAATCGCAATCGCATCCTGCTTCACGAACACGCTGAGGCAAATTCAGCTGCGGATCCAAAATCAGCCTCAGCAGCAGCATCCACTAACGAGGGCGGGAACAGCGACTACGAATTAAATCAGCAGGAATTGCAGTCGCTGCACCACCAGCATCAACAAGAGCTGCAACTTGCAGCATCAGCATCATCATCATTCTCCTCCTCCCAAACGAAAGCAGCATCATCATCATCAGCAGTTGCTGCTGTAGTACGCGGGCCGACCTCGGCACTCATCTACGACACGACTCTGCGCGACGGCACGCAGATGGAAGGCATCTCCGTCTCCTGCGACGACAAGCTCAAAATCGCCAAGCGTCTATCCCAATTCAACGTCGATTACATCGAGGCGGGCTGGCCGGGATCGAATCCCAAGGACGAGGAATTCTTCCGACGCGCCCGGACGGAATTGGATCCGACCACCTTCGCCAAGCTCGTGGCCTTCGGGAGCACGCGCCGAAAGAACGTCGCCGCGGCCAGCGAGGATGCGCAGATTCGAACGCTGGCGGACAGCGGTGCGCCCACGATATGCGTGGTGGGGAAGGCCCACCTGTGGCAGGTCACGGACATTCTGCGCGCCGCTCCCGCGGAAAATTTGGACATGATTCGCGATTCGGTGCGGTATCTGGCGGGTCTGGGCAGGACGGTCATGGTCGACTTGGAACATTACTTCGACGGATACGAGTTCGATCCGGAGTATGCATTGCAATGCTGTTCCGCGGCCGTCGAGGGAGGCGCCTCCGTGCTGGTCATGTGTGATACCAATGGCGGATCGATGCCGTGGGAAGTGGAGCGTATTACCAAGGAGACGTTGGAGAAGTTTCCATCGACGACATTCGGGATACATTGCCATAATGATTGTGGATTGGCCGTTGCCAATAGTATCGTGGCCGTGCAAGCGGGCGTGGGTTTGGTCCAGGGTACCATCAACGGGATCGGAGAGCGCACGGGCAATGCTGACCTGTGCTCGATTGTGCCATCCTTGGCGTTGCATTGCGGATGTGAAAATATGTCGTGCAAGGATAATTTGGAGGATATTACCTCGCTCTCACGATTCTTGGACGAGACGCTGAATCGGACACCCGATAGAGCTGCTCCGTACGTGGGGGCCTCGGCATTTGCCCACAAGGGGGGATTGCACGTGGCTGCACTCGAGCGAAGTGCGGACTCGTATCAGCACATCGACCCGTCCATGGTGGGCAATCAATTGCGTGTACTTATTAGTGAATTGAGTGGACGGCAGAATATACTGGGAAAGATTAAGGAGTTGGACTTGGATATTGGAGATGACGACGTGGTTGCCGAGCGTGCGCTGGTCATACTGGATCGAGTGAAGCGATTGGAAAGCATGGGATACACATTCGAGGGAGCTGATGCCAGTGTCGACCTCATGATATTGCATTCGACACAGGGCTATTGTCCCCCGTTCCAAGTATTGGATTACACCGCGAATGTTTACGATACCAATGTCGATAGTGCGAGCAGAGTCATGTCCAAGATGGAAACTCACGGGTCGGACCAACATGACAATGCCATGCCTAGCAGCCTTGCCCGAGCAACCGTGAAGGTGCGAGTGCTGGATGATCTCGAGCACACTGAGAATGACTTCCTCGATCGTCTCGAGGTATCTGAAGGTGATGGTCCAGTCGATGCCTTGGCCAACGCATTGAAGAAGGCGTTGGAACCATCCCATCCCGAGCTGCAAAATTTACGTCTCGTCGACTACAAGGTTCGAATCCTAGATCCTGAATCTGCAACGAGGGCCGCGACGCGGGTAATGATTGAATTCAAGGATGTAAGCACCGGTCGGAAGTGGAGTACCGTGAGTGTAGATAGGAATATTATCAGTGCAAGTTTAAATGCTCTTGTAGATGGGTTTGAATATGCTTTGAAGGAGGTGGTGGGGGCGTGTGTTATAGATTTTGAGTAGTCGATAACGATCTACATCAGTAGTTGATAAGCTGATTTGCATGATGGCTGCTACCGCTACCTACAATGAGATCACTTACATCAGACACAACCACCAAGCGAATGATATCAGCAAACAACAGTAACCATGAAATAACAGCAATGTCGTAGACTTATTAGTTGATATGGATTCCTACCCGATGTATTTTATGCATTACGTGAGGAGGTGTTCTGTTTCAAAGTTAACAGTCAATTTGTGACAATGGCATACTCGCCGCAATTTACAGCACTGCGATTTTGCCATAGTGGAAAGTTGGCAGCTGATACATGGTCGCTTGATCACAAGACGGATTGATGTCGGTGTTCAATTCAGCTAAATGTAATTCAGCAGATTTTGGTAGTACGGCATATTCACATCAATTTTAGATTAAAATTTAATTTAATTACATCTTGAACTTCGTGTTCCCATGAGAAGTCTCATACAGCTTGGATTTCAGTGTTTTCATTGTGATTATTAACTGTCACCCGACAATGGTGCTTGCTCGAATCGTGATCGAATTCCTCTCCCTGATCCTTGCTTGAAATCGGATGAGAGGGCAGTGGATATTGCAACTCAATGTCGTAGAAGTTGGGTTCTCCTTCCACATGTGGTAGCAACTTTCCTTGATTTGGCTGTACTCGCTTCATCAGTACTGTGAGATGTGGAAGCCCTCGCAAGAAGCATTCATGATAGAGGGCATTGAAATCATTTCCTGCCTGATGTAGACGTTTGAAGCCCCACCCAATGATCTGGCGTGTAAAGGATTCATATCTGGTCTGAACGAAGTATTTGGGCACAACGTCACGAATTAGAAGTTCCTTATTGTGAATCTTCCACGCCCTACCATGTGGCTGTACGAAAAAGTAATTGAGAGCGTGCGCAAGACTATGGTCAGGGCGGGGGCCAAAACAAGAACTATTTTTATAATCAGAACTGGCAACACTCTTACCATCCATGAGATGATCTTCCATTCCAGAGACGAGAGAGGATGAAAATCTCCGGTTGTTAGGGCATCAAAACTCAGGAGGTTGACATGAATCATGTTCAAAACTTCTTGACTTACGTGTGCATACTCAGGATTGGAAAGAATCTGGTGCAATTTAGTAGGAAAATTGGTATGGGTCTGCTTTGCAGTGGGAAGTTCCTCTAAAGGAAAGTTAGAGAAGTCGCGATAGGTGTGATCAACGTGGCGCTGCAGCGGTGGCGCTTGATGGGCTGCTTGAGCCATTAACTCAGGAGGAGGGGAATGATTTGGTGTTTGGCGCCCACAAAGAGACCCATGAAGATTAGTAGGCGATGAAATGAGGACGGCCCTCATTATTTGAATCTCTCCTCGTGCCCTTCCTTTCGGCAGCAAATTTCGGTAAAAATGAGATTATCTTCTGACTGCAGCATGAGTAAAGAGAGCTAGAGAGGCTGTTTTTCTTGAGAGAAGATAAATAGTGTGTCCTCTCTCCTCGCTTGGAAGTCATTCGGAAGATGCAGATGCGAAAACAGATGAGAACGAGGATGTTCCTCGAGGCTTTCCAGATATTTCAGAGCGCGTTATCACCTCTCATTTCGTAGAAACTGAGAACGTGTGACAAAGATGAGACATCCGATCACACTTCAACCTTCGCAAATGACAAAAAGTCAGATACCGTAAAACACGCAGTAGCCCGTCCTCTCAACACAATTTTTTTTGACTTTCGATAAGAATTTTTTGGTAAGATTTTCTGGCCGTCGTCCAAAATCTTATGTGAAATTGGCGGTGTTGAG
>JALLBB010001024.1:0-10274 GCA_036939735.1 Discostella stelligera
TTTACCCAAAAAGTCCAACTTTTGGAGTTCGAGAAGCTGCCTGCAGACATGACCTAACAGATCTCCCAAAATTTTTTTGGGAAGCTCCGCACCCTTCCGCACCTCTCCGCACAGCTCCGCACTCTACCTCTCTAGAGAGAGTAGTACGATGTACGATAGTACCTACCACCAACTGGCTGCCCGCGCCCTACCTGTGGACGCTGACGAGCGCTGACCGCTGACGTTAACCATGAACGACGAACATCATCAATCTCTGGAAGTTGATGCCGCTACACCACCGCGTCACGGAATAGCGATATGGCAATTGGCGAAAAAGACGTCTTATTCCAGCAGTAACGAGAGTTACAATAATTGCAAAGATGATGATGATGATAATGTTGGCAGTGTCGACGGTACTAGCAATAGCAATGCACCAGCGCTGGCGGAATATTCGTGCACAAATGTCATTCCATTATCCGAGGGTGAAAATTGGGTCACATTGGGCACAGTGGTCAAAAACGGCGGGAGGATGAACGAATGGAACCCAACAACAAAATTTACAATAACATCAACGTCAGCAGCGTCAGCAAGAGTAACAATTATCCAGGGTGATGATGAAAAAGGATTTGATTCCAAGATGACATGGCTTTGTATCGATGTCGATACTGATGGACCATGCGTCACAGTCAAGGACGTTCGAACAAAAAGAATGAAAAATGATAATAATGATGATGATGACGATGACGACTATCCACGCTTCTTCCTCGCGCGGAAAAAGAAATCGCCGCAATGTGGAGAGGGGGGTGTTGGAAGAAGAGGAGAAGGAGGTGATGGTACAAGGCGGCGCTACATGACAACTAGTATGACTTGTATAAAGTTACAACACTCGCCTCCCACTGAAATGGACATGGTGGAGGATTCTACTAGTAGCGATGTGGAGAAAAATCAGTTGCTCTATGATTCTCCGGTAGTACCATTGCCTCCTCGTCAGTTGCGACTACTGCGCGATGGTGATCGAATATTGATCGGAAGGATGACCCAACGACAACGTCGATGTTGGGATGTGAAAATGGAATATCTCCAAGACATGGAGAGGTTTGCAGTTGCAACCATCAAGGAGAGAGATGATGACAGGGACAAGAAGGACTATGAGACAACACCGCTATCAAGTATTCCGGGTGCATCGTTAGAAGATACTCCCACCAAGGGAAAACAAAAAATAATGAACTGTACTGTTGCGACACCCATGACAAATGATGATGACCTAGTCCATTCCGAGGACGAGCTACTAAGTCAGCCTGAATCTAGTATTTCTTCGGAACAGGCGGCGACTTCGTGGAAGGGAATGAGAAGAATCGAGGCAGAAGAAGAAAAAATGGAAGCACCGCCCAAACATTTGAGTCTTTACAGGAATCCGCTGAATCCATCGCAATCCATTGCAGCGACGACGCTTAATTTTGACGACGACAACAACGATGAAGACAACTCTACCGAATGCCCCATTGACGAGATGGAAGACGAGGAGGAACATTCGAGAGAAAATTCCAATAAGGATACGGTACATCAAGCGAATGAGGATAAGGATGATTCGACCGAATGCCCTGTCGATGACGATGAAGAGGATGAAGAACAATCCCCCAAAACCTCTCGCGAGGTGAGCGGATTTAGCTCATCCACACGTGATAACAAAATCATAGATGGAATTGAAACTTCCGATTTTGCGGCAAATCAGGAACAACCTGATGATAAAGATAACGTCAAAGTTAATTCTAGCGCATACCACCAAGAAGAGGAGAAGAAACTTGAGACAGAAATGATCCTGACGACTTCTCAGGCCGCGGATGAATCCACCAAAATCAAATCTCTTCAAATAAATCTTATAAACAGAAGGATGAACGATTCCAAGGTTAATGACATTGGAGATGACTCAACGGAATGCCATGATGACGCCGATAAGGAACAAAGGAATCGTTCCACTCACAAGGAAGTGACAAAACGAACTACAGAACTTCTGGCAATCAACGTCGACAATGACAAGATCAATGCAAGCGACTCTACCATCCTTTGCAACAACACAACCTCCCCAACAGATCTACCAACAAAATCTACTGATTTCGCCGCAGAAGATACGGCGTATCAAGCGGAAACACAAAAGTCCTTAGAAGAGTGCTTCCAAGCCGAAACTCAGACTCTCCTCTTCCGATCAACCGATACACCAGAGAAGACACCGTCTGTTACAAGTATGAACTCAGCGAGACCCAACTCATTTCACTTATCACAGGAATTCAGAGTTGGCATTGATGTCACTAATGCATCCATCGAAGTAGAGGAACCTCGGACTGCATCAACCGCAATAGTACTAGGGGTATCGGCTACTGAGAACGAAGGGAAGGCTGTTTTATCATCGAGTGCGGCTGAACTCAAAAAACTTCAGCCATCATCTCCTGAGAATATAAATCACAGCGCTAAGGATTCGTATCATTCACCTCGTGATCGAAAGAGAAAGCGATCATCGTATGAAAGGCGGAGAGAGAGCAGCGACGCCATCAAGATTATGTTCACTTGCATCATTCCTAGTCGCAGACATAAACAAATGATTCATGACATTGGAGCTCAGCTTGTGGACACAATTGAAGAGGCATCGAGTGCAACACGTGAGTAGTATGCTCTTGTCATCAAAATATCTAACTTTCACTATTCGTATCACTGATTAAGTCACTTTTACTTCACCTTTCACATCAGACGTCATCGCTAGCGATGGCAAGACAAAACTAAGGCGAACGCCCAAACTCATGATATGTGTCTGTAAAACGCCGAATATTCTTAGCATAGACTGGCTCGAGCAATCTGCGAAGGAACAGTGCGTAATGGAGCCCGATGACTTTCTCCTTCTGAATGATACGGAAGCGGAGAATGCGTACAATTTTTCCATGAAGGAAACATTAGAAAATGGCAAACAGGCACGCTCGACAAGAGGCGGTGTCCTCGGGGGTTGGTCGGTTTATATTTGTCGCGGTGTGGCGGGGAAGAATGCACCGTCTGCTAAAGAATTTGCGTTATTGATTGAGGCTGCGGGAGCAACATTGCTTCGAACCCTAGTCGATGTGCCATCTCCTACCAAGACGATTGTGATCACGAGCGATCCAGTAACAAAAAATCAGCGTTCTGAGGAGGGAGTGGAAGATTTGACGTGCCGGGGTGCAAAGTTGGCCACGACCACATGGCTTTTCCACACTATAATTACCCAACAGTTGTGCCTCGATCACTCCACTCCTTCTCCTGCCACTGGAAGGAACAAGCAAAAGTCAGAGAAATTGACGCCAGAGAGCGGGCTTTCGAGAAAATCAAGTCGAAGGCGATGAAATGACGATGGTCTTGACAGCAAAACATGCATGTAGTTTATTGATGCAATCTGTAGGATTTATCTAAAAAGAGAAGATAGAGCAAGGTATGTGGGTGAAAATTTTCGCCGTGAGCAAAAACATTACCAAACATCCGTCTTTCGAGTGGCAGTATACACTTGCACCTTCTTCCCTTGAAAATTTTCATCCAGAAGCGCCTCCACGGCAGCGCGCGCGGCATCTCTCCTATTGATTCGCTTTTGCGTCCCGTCACCACGTGGTGGCTTCTTAGCAGAGACTACGCCCTCCACAACAAGTGTATCCTCCTCCGTCGATTCAGTATAGAGTATCTCCAATCCCTCTTGTACGAAATTATCGTCAAACTTTCCCATTTGTAATATGCAGTGGGGCACGCTCGGGAAGTCGTCCATAACAATACGTTCGCCCTGTCGTTTCAATCCATTGAATTCACCAAAGGGTGTTTCGAATTCACCAAATGCATCTGGGGATGTGGACACTAATACAAACTGAGTAATTGGATTCGAGGAAGACTTGGTCTTTTCGACAGCGCCTTTGTCTCCCGGTAGCGTCTGGCGTTCCCTCCACTTCCTTTCCTTCTGATCTCCCACCAACCCCTCGAGACAATTCCGTACACCCTCCACTTCCACCCGTCCTTTTGCGGGACTGGCAACGGCCCTAAATAAAAATGCCGCATTCAATGATGCCACGGCGCGTGGACGATTCCCCTCAAAGTCTGTAGCGCAATAGATCATGGCATCGACATTTTCGGAGATGGTGCGGACTTGATTCGGATCGAGTAATTCCACGTCCACAACACGCAATTTATTCAGATTGTATCCAGACATTGTGTCTGGATCGTATTGAAAGGATGCATTGTTGTAGTCCTCATCGTTA
Organism: Discostella stelligera; assembly: GCA_036939735.1. Taxonomy (NCBI): domain Eukaryota; phylum Bacillariophyta; class Thalassiosirophyceae; order Thalassiosirales; family Thalassiosiraceae; genus Discostella; species Discostella stelligera. Next base: position 4,236 of record JALLBB010001024.1, read on the forward strand.
CTGCTCCATATGGGGCCAATCTTTCCAATGCCATCTTCGGCGCCCACCTCGTAGGATAGTCGTCCATAGCCGCGAGTTGTGGACGATCCCTCTCTTGGAACATAGTGCACCGCGGCCACCACCTCCTTTACCTCGGGGTGCGTTCGTAGTAAGTGCCGAGTGATCATGGACCCCAATCTGCCATTGGCGCCTAGGATGAGTATTCGTTTGTCTTTCAATGTTTTCCCCTCGTCGTTACGGTTGTGATTGTCGGTATTGTTATTGGAATTCTTGTTCTTGCTGCTCTCCGAGTAGGGTGGTTGGATTCTTCGACCCACGGACGATTCCATTTCACGGATTTCATCCCGCAGTTTTTGAGCCTTCTGTTGCAATCGTCGCGCGGTTTTTTTAGCATCTTCATCTCCATCTTCGTCGTTGTTGACAGAGTGCAATCCTTGGCTTCGTCGTGTGTCAGCTTTTGCCGAGGACAAGTTGATAATGATGCCGTGCCGCCTTTTGTTGCTATTCGCTGTAGCTGTAGGATGATGACGATAGCTCGAAAGGGAGCGATATGAGAGGAAGAGTGCCTCCGCGTTCTGGTGCAGTAGGGAAGCTGAGGTTAGAAGCAGCACTGTCAATGTGTTCCGAGTTGCCACCATTTTCAACGAAGTCGAAAGCTTGAGATAATCATGTTTTTTGTGAGAGATGTTGCAGGCTAAATTTGCGAACTGTTATGACTCAGAATTTGGCGACACCCACACCGTAGAAGATAGTTTCGGTTGCAAAGAACATCATCTTGAAAAGACAAAGCCAACGTGAACAATCAATATTCAATACAATATTCAGCTCTCCCTCAAAATGTTGCATATTGCATACACATAAGTGTGTATTAAATGTTTTTGCTTCATAAATAGTCATTATTCTAGCACTCCAATCATGTCATCAAGAGTTGCACGTCCATTCATTTTAATGTCAAAACTGAATCGATGCTCCGCCAACATTCCTCAGCATTGGTTCCTGTTTGGCAATAGCCATGTATGGTCCACCGCCCCCTCGTCGATGGGGTTGCCGAATTCCTCGTTCCCGTTCCGACCATGCACTGTTGCCATTCGTATTATTATTTGACGCGTCCGCACCTCGGCTAGTACCAGCTCCCTTTGCAGAGGAGCGCTTGTAGGAGGATCTCCTTTTGAACTTCCCACCTCCTCCCCTTCTTCGCCTCCTCGCCGGCGCGTTCGCCCCTCCTTTGGATGATGCTGCCTTCGACGTACTACTACTCCGCGTCTTTTTTCTAGATTTGGATGCGTCCGATGATGTCTCCGTCGAAGTAGAGGATTTCTTGGATGGTCGGCGGCGCCCCATTTCCCTCGATGTCTTGCTCGATCGAGGTGCATTGTTCGAAATCATGCACGGCGAAGAAGAATTACCAATGACATCGTTTCGGGTCGACAGGCACGGAAAATGATCGGATGATTTGATACTGCCATGATTACTTGTTTCGATCGGAGTCGACGATCGTCGACGCGGTGGTTGCCAAGAAGGGAGACCTCGCATCGACGGAGAAGGTATTGGTCGATGACTCTCCTCTTCGGATAATGAGCAGTCGGAATCGTGCTCAGTATGACTCTTCGTTGGACGCTTTTTCGGTCGTGATTTTTCCAGTGCATTCGTTTCATTTTCTTTTTCGAACGTGTCGAGTACGTTGTCTTCATCATCACTGTCGACAAGATTGATACATTCGACCAACTTGTTCGTCTTCTTTTGGGTTGTAATTTTGTCATTGAAACCTTTATCATTGTGGCAAGGGCCGTCCAAGCCGTGGTGGTAGTCGCTTTTTCTGTCACACTCTCCGTCGATTTCACCCTCATCGACGGAATCACCATCACTGAATTCACTGCTGCCTTCATTGCTATTAGTTCCGTCGCAGCTTCTGTCATCTGCTTCTTCGTCGGAGCTGCTTTCATAATTGGCCTGCAACGAAGCGAAGGCGTCCCATCGTCCCCTATTCACAGAAGCCTGACTGTGATTCTCGCCTTGTTTTATAGATGCTTCATCGTTACTCTTGAAGATTTCTGTGCCGACCCCCANGTCATCTGCTTCTTCGTCGGAGCTGCTTTCATAATTGGCCTGCAACGAAGCGAAGGCGTCCCATCGTCCCCTATTCACAGAAGCCTGACTGTGATTCTCGCCTTGTTTTATAGATGCTTCATCGTTACTCTTGAAGATTTCTGTGCCGACCCCCAGTCGCCTTGAATCAGAAGACCCCGAAAGCGAGCGACGGTTTGAAGTCGCCTCAATGACGACGTCGTCGCGGTGCGATTGATTTCGTTTTTCAATCGCGTCGTTCAGCGCACTACTACTACTGTCATTCCACGGTCGTCGTCGTTCGATCAAACACATTTGACACGCAGATTGATGATCGATGTGATCGTTGAGAAATGTGCACGAGCTGCACTCCCATTCCAATGATCCCGACATTGGTTCTCACTCGATGGATGCCACCCTCTTGCTTGCTTTTTGCTTTTGACTCTTGACTGGCATGCGGTCTTTTCCTTGCGCTCCCTTCTGGTTCTGGCAGCAGACAGGCGATCTCGCCAGCGAAGAAGAAAGCGTTAAGTCTCCTCACAAGTCGATAGACCCGGGTGGAAAAAATAGTAATTGCTAAGTAAAACTTTGGGTTTCGTTTCCCGTTGCAATTAAGAGAAGTAAGTAGAGGAGTGTGGTTTTCAAATTGCTTGCACCTTCTCGTTTCTCGAAATGCCGCGCCAACAAACAAAAAGTAATTGCCCTCATCGCACGATAAATAACACTCTTGACCATAACCAGCGTCCTGCCCTAAGCGTTCCATTCCAAACTCCAACGCTCCTTGAATCCCTTCCCTAACTCGCCCAATTTTCCGAAATCGAAGTGACCGAGCAAATTATTTTTCTGGCACCGAACAAAGAAGAAGCGGATCACCACACGGTCGTGGCAGCAGCTGAGGGGAGGGTTCTTCCGACGACCGCGTTATTACCCCCAATCTCAACAACTCACACCGATAGAAGTATAATAAGAATTAACAAATCTGAATGTCCACCCAGGCGCGCGGCCTAAGCAACTTCATCTCCGACCTGCGCAATGCCAAAAGCAGGGAAGAGGAGTCGAATCGAGTCGAGGTCGAACTAGCAAAGATCCGCAAGAAGTGCAACCCCGGGGATGCCAAGCTGGCTGCCGATGGAAGCAATCCGTCGCTCTCGTCCTACCAGCGCAAAAAATACGTGTGGAAGCTGGCTTACATTCACGTTCTGGGCTACGAGGTCGACTTCGGGCATGCCGAGGTGCTGTCGCTCGTGCGGTCCAAGAAATATTCAGAAAAGACCGTGGGCTACGTGGCGTTGAGCTTGTTGCTGCGCGGGTCGGATCCCGTCGTTTCCTCCATTGTTGAGACCATGAAAAAAGATCTAACCATGGCTCCTGATGCGTCTGGAAAGAAGAAAAGGGGGGCAGTGAAAAATGATGCCGTGCAATGTCTAGCTTTATGCTCGTTGGCCAATATTTCCGGACTGGAGCTGATTCAGGCAATGCACTTGGAGGTGCAACACATATTGGTATCGAAAACATCCACCGAGCAGGTAAAAAAGAAAGCTGCACTATGCTTACTGCGTCTGACTAGGACCAGTCCTAATTTAATCTCGGGGAGGGAATTCGCACCTCATGTTGGTTTGTTGTTGAAAGAAAAACACTTGGGCGTCGTAACGAGCGTCATGAGTTTGTTGAACGGGTTGGCTTCTCAGCACACGGACGCTTATGAAAGCTTAATACCACACGTAGTTCATGTTTTGAGTCTACTCGTCATGAAGAAGGAATGCGCTCGGGAATATTTGTACTACCGCACTCCCAGTCCGTGGCTTCAAATCAAACTCCTCAAATTTTTGCAGCTCTATCCCAATGCGGTAGAGGGTCATAATATTGGTATGGGAGGGGATGAACACGTGAATCAATTAATCAATGTTGTGAGCCGTATCATTTTCGAAACGGAAGTGTCGGACTCGATTAATAAATCCAATGCCGATCATGCAATACTGTTCGAGGCCGTGAATTTAATTGTGGTTTGGGGAACAACGTGCCCGGCATCCTTGCTTGAGGGAGCAATGCGAATTCTCGGCAAGTTTATATCCGTCCGCGAACCAAACATCCGATATTTGGGGTTGATGACAATGGCAAAGCTTGCACAAATTGAGGGCAGCGTTGCGGGGGCAAAGCAACATCAGGCAACCGTGCTAGTTTCTCTGAAAGATGCTGATATTAGTGTTCGACGGCGAGCATTGGACTTATTGTTCGTCATTTGTGACACTGACAATGCAGATCGAATTGTCGATGAACTGGTGGCACACTTGGTTGTGGCAGATGCCAGTATTCGTGAGGAGATGGTACTTAAGATTGCCATCCTTGCGGAGAAGTATGCTACGGACTTGCGTTGGTATGTTGATACTATCCTCAAATTGATATCCATCAGCGGAGACTACGTTAGTGATGCCATTTGGCATCGAGTTGTCCAAATCGTTACAAATCACCCCCAGGGAGAACTTCAGAGCTATGCGGCCGCGACACTGTTTGTGGCAGCTAGTCCTCATAGATGCCATGAAACGACAGTACGCGTGGCAGCGTATATGCTCGGCGAATTCGGTTTCCTCATAGCTGAGCGGCCTGGCATGAGTGGAGAAGATCAATTCCATGTCCTCCATCAGCATTGGTTCAACGTAGATGCAAAGACTAAGGCAATCCTTATCAGCACGTACGCTAAACTGGCCAACTTGTACGAAGAGTGTCGGCCCCTCGTGGCACCGGTATTTGCACGGAGTAAAAACAGTTCAGATGTGGAAGTGCAGCAACGTTGTGTGGAGTACTCATCAATGAGGGAGGCGTTCAGTCCCGAGGCTGTGGAAGATTTGTTGCGTGAGATGCCGCCATTTGAAGATAAGCGACGAAGTGCGCTCGAAATGAGACTGCTGGAGACAGAGGGTGAGAATAGCGCAGCCGTCGCTAAAGCATCGACTCCCAGTGAAGTGGAACAGCAAAGAGCATTATTAAGCGTTCAGATGCTGAGTAACCCACCAATGGAAGAGGAGATGGCGCCCATAGATGAGGAAGAGGACGAGCAAGACACAGAAGACGAGAACAAGAATCAGCAACATCACCAACAGCAAGGTAGCGAAAACGAGGAAGTTCGTGAAAATGGCTCCTCGAAACCTGTTGTGGTCGGCATACCAAAAGAACTCATCCCTGCCATGCGGAAAGCATTTTCCAACTTGTGTACTTCACCGTCAGGTGTCCTATTTGAAAATTCCTTTCTTCAAGTGGGAGTCAAGCACGAATATGTCGGCGCTCAAGGGCGTATATCTGTATTCTTTGGAAATTTACATTCCTCGCCACTTCACAACTTCAAAGTTAAAGTTGATCAACCGGACCATCTTCGAACGCAAATGCAAGGGACTCAAGATCTTTTGGATGATGACAAATCTCATTCTCCTGGATGCACCGTGGCAACAAAGACCCAAGCCAAACTCATCATTTTGGTGGAAGTAACTGCACCCTTTGATGATGCCCCATCAATGAGGATAACTTTTGAGACGGAAGAAGGGGAGCGTCATGATTACCCGCTTCGTCTACCGCTGGTAGCGACGTGTTTCATGGAGCCGGTCAATCTTGACCCAGGAGCATTCATGCAAAGGTGGAAGAGTCTCGAGGGTCCAGATCGCGAGTGTCAAGAAGTGATGAAGCTACCACCGGCATCGGAAATAGACGCGGCGTACATGGATCGGGTAGCGAATGCTGTCATAAATGGGATGAAATTCGGTCGATGTCATGGCGTAGATCCAACACCTTGGACTGTGTCCGGCGCAGCAACATTTCGAACTGGTGCAAAAGACTTGAACGGTAATAATATCAATGTCGGATGCCTAGTGAGAGTCGAGGCGAATCCAAAGGCGAATGCATTTCGAGTGACGACAAGAACACTGCATCCATTGTGCTCCAAGGCAATCAAAAATGTTTCACTCGTCAGCATCAAGCTTGCTGCTG